>SNQJ01S0210470.1:0-15990 GCA_010110895.2 Picea sitchensis
TACTTTCCACCATTATTGGACACCTCAGAGGTAGAAGAACATTTGACACCAACATAGCTCAACCCTGACTGCATGGAACAAGAATCCACTAATCATATCATGGACACATTGGTCAAGGGAACTTGCCAACAAAATATCCATCTATATCGGGTTGTCAAAGCAGGGCAACTCCTGCACCAAGGCAAGTGGCTCACCCGAGGCCAAATTCAAAATAAATTTCCTAATTTGATGGGGGAAATCAACGCAATGGATACCATTTCTTTTTAAGGGGAGAGGATTGATCTCGATGGATATCAGTGGTCACCCACCTATTCCAATTGGCTCACATACATACTTCATCTTGGAATTTTTAGTTTTCATTTTCGTAGTGTTTTTCTAGATTTTCGGGTCCTGAACTTTTGGGGTCCTTTTGAGGCCCTAAACAAAATTTTATTGGATTGCCACAATCACCATATTGTTAAGTTTAGAGTGTGATGGTAAAATGTGTAGTCCTCAGATATACCTTTCCAACGGGCTATCGTGTGCCTAAAACGGAGATCATATGAAAAAGTTACGACCCTGGGAAGTTGACGTACCAACTTACCCCAATGGGGCCCACATGACTTTTGTCGGCTTAATATCCTAGAGTTAGGTTTTTGGATGTCTACGGTTTTGGAAATCATGTTTTATGTAAAAATGGATTTTGGAGCCTTATTGTAATCATCTTCTTGTGAATGAGCGGGTATTTTTCTAAGCCATCCATGTTGGAGACTGTTGGAAAATGTTTAACAGGTAGCATATGCTTGTCATTGATGGCAAGTACAGCAATGAAGATGGCATGGGTGCAAGAAGAATGTACAAATGATTGTTGGCATGTTTTACAGGCAGCATAGACTTGTCAATGATGGCAAGTACAGTAGTGATGATGGCTTAAGTACAATAGTGAAGATGGAAGGTTCAGAGAGGTGTGTTGGCATGTTTTATTAAAGCATAGACTTGTCAATGATGGCAAGTACAAGAGTGATGATGGCTTAAGTAATAATAAAGCGTGAAAGTTATTTTGAAGGTTCAGAGAGGTGAATGATCGAAAAAAGACGTCAGAATCCATTAAGGATTCGAGGAAGATAAGCACAGGAGGAATAGCATTCTTATATGCGCAGCGAAGCTCGTGAAAGAGACCGAGTCGATCTCATCTCGAAATCTCGACAACCGCTGATCGGGAGAAGCCACGAGATGTTAAGCGCAGAGCTGGCGCAGAAGAAGTGATCTGAGCCGCTGACATAAGCAGATACCCATCAGCCACAGGATCTGCAGAAAGCGCACGGAGGTTAAGCCCTGAAGCCTGCAGAAGAAACAGCGATCCAAGGACCGCTGATCTCCTTCTTCAAATTTCCCGAAAGGCCCACAACCGTCAGAGGGACGGTAGGTAGAAATTCACGAGGGAGATAAGTCAATGAGATTCGGGGATCGGGTCTTTGAAATGTCCAGTTCACTGACATCTAAACCCCGAATCAATGATATAGCGCATTTCGACGGATCTGTTCGCTAAATCAAGCAGATCGACCATCCACTGCAGATGAGGATTCATCAGAGTTTCGTGGATCGGGGTTTTAATATGCAAGAATACAATGCCTTTGAAAATCTCGATTACGATGCAAAATCCCGGATCAATTCGCAATCAGTCACGATCAACATGAGATCTAGACCGCTGATCCAACTCACATCGGTAGACCACGGCCACCCGTGGACACGCGTGGCACAACCAGAGAATGATGTCGCAGATCTAACACTTAAAGTTTTTCTCATGAAAAGTCATCACGTTCAAAGTGACACAAAAGAGTTAACACCGTCAAACCACGCGGATGTCAGCGAGGCATCGGCACCGCTGAACACTTTGAAATACTCAAAATCACTTGACATCATAAACTCCGAACGCGATATGCATTTCGCGATTTAATCATGTCGCCTCGTAAATTTAGAAGTGGCGTGGACCGCTGATTATCTGCATCGGAGTATCGGGATCGACTTTGAATGACAAAGTCACTTGATCCCATTCGGCGATATGCTATATCGCAACTCCGACCGTGAAATGCTGGTTTCATGTTGCACCGGACCATTGATCATAGATCGTATCGAAGTTTCGCGAATCGCGATTTGGAAGCGACAAGAACCTTGAACATTAGAAATTCCAAAACGCCGACATTGGAGTGACAAGACCATGGTCACACAGACAAATATATGACCATGTTCTGTTTTCGTGAGGGCTAGCCGCCAGCTTTTCAGGAGGGTATGGCTATGTATTACCTGCTGTACGGTCACATGGACCGTATTAAGCCGTAGAGGTTAACATCGCTTAATCGGGAAATCGCTAATTCCGGACATAAACATTGAAAAGTCGTCAAATCGCCGAGCAGATGAAATCCCGATTTGATCCGAACCGCTGGATCAAGTATGATCGAGGGTTGTTGTTCTTCACACATTAACGCCGCCATAACTGGTTAATAGAAATGGACTGGAGCACGACAAATCGGTTAACGCTTCCGTTGGCAAAGACAAAATTTGTTATTGGCTGAGAAAAAGCAAGGAACCGCCGCGAGGTGTGTGTAAAGAAAAATGATGATCGCGGTGCATGGAGGGTGATTCGAAGAAAAAGAGCTTGTAATTGAAACGGAAAGGATGAGCTCAACCGCTACGTAGAAGATGAAGAGTCTCAACCCGTGAGAGGTCGAGGAATCTCGCCAAAGATAACACCTGCTGATGCTGAACGCTGCGAAATGGGCCGCAGAAGCTGGAAGATACCTCATGAGCACGCAGAACCTCGAGAGGTGGAGGATGGGCAACGGTGAGCATACGTAGGACATGCCATTAATACATGCATAAGGCGCACACAAACTATAAGCATACGCTGCGCAGGGCAGATGAGGTTGTTCTCATTGTTGTTGGAGTTGTTGTGGTCGCCAGTAGAAAGATTGAAGTGAGCAAGGAGGCAGAGAACAGCAATGGTGGTATTCAGAACATTACAGCGTGTAGTTGCAAATGGAAGGACATGGAATAGAGTATAAATGGAGAAGAATAGAAAAGTGCAAGGGATGCATGCAAGAAGACACTGATGCAGGAATAGCATAGCAGTGCAACAGAACAACGACAAGACCGGTAATCCATTGAATAACTTTATTTCACTGTAATGAGTTTTAGTATCAAAGATTTATATTTCGGGGGTGGTAGGGAGTTGTTAGGGAGGATTGTTTTCCTCGAGGTTCAAGTGGGTGCTTGAACACAAAGTTGTAGCTTCCATCCAGTTGCAACCAGAGAAAACAGGTGGCGAGGTGCAAGGGAGAACTCTGAGTTCCTGCTATACAGTTATGCCTCAGATACTGAAGTTGGTGCTTCCATCCACGACGCTGGAAACACTCTGGGAGTTGGTGCTTCCTCTAGTCAATGCTAGAGAAACCGGAGTTGGTGCTTCCTTCAGTTGGTGCTAGAGAAACCAGAGTTGGTGCTTCCTCTAGTGGGTGCTAGAAAACAGAGAGTTGGTGTCTCTCGCCAGTTGCAGCTTGCAAAACGTAGGTTGTAGCCTCATTATGAGTTGGTCTCTCATATGTATGATAATGTAAAGAATGTACTCACTTCATCATATAAAGAAAAGAGGTTTGTACCCTGCATGGGTTTCCTCGAAACATATCTGTCTCCGTGGTTTCATATGCGGATTGATGCTGAATATGCCATTGTTTATTCCGCATTAATATTGTGATCACCATTTAGTGTCTCAAGCAAAGAGTTCAAAAAGAATCATAATTGTTTTAAGCACGGTAAATAACCGATCCACCCCTTCATTGCTCCAACAACATTTGGTATCAGAGACGGCCCCTTTATCTAAGGGTAGACTTGAGCTTTAAACATGACAAGTCATGAAGGGACTCTCGCACCAGGCCTCCCATTTGATGGAACCACTTTGCCCCTTCTCGAAGGTTAGAATGAGATCATACCCAATGGCCTTAGGATGGATACGGGATGTAGTGAGACTGGATACATAAAGCCCATTGTGCTAGCCTTCCAAGGATGATAAGTTAGAATTAGCTTTCACTAAGGGAATGAATGCTATCTTTGAAATGGACTGCGGCTTCCAGTTTGTAAGGGTGATGCATCTTCAAACCGCTAAAGAAATGTGGGACAAAACCATTACGCATGAAGGTAATGAGAAGGTGAAGATGCCAAGCTTCAAATCTACAAGTACAAAGCAGTTTGAAAAGCTACAGATGAAAGAAGACGAAACCATTGGAAAATACTTTCCGAGGAGAAGTAATGGTAAATGCTATGAGGGCACTTGGTGAAACAATTGTGAACCTTCTTTAATCTATAAAATCTTGATTCCTCTCTATAGGTTCAAACCCGGTTCTCGCTATAGAAGAACTGTTTTAATGATCTAAAACCTTGTCTTTGATCAACTTCTAGGAACGTTGACTGCATATATGAGATGAGGATAGTTACGATAAACCCACCTCTAGAGAAGCACCATTTAAAGATGATAAGAATGAAGATTCTATGAAATTGAAGCAGTACCTGCGGAGAAGACTAAAGAAAGGATCGTGCAGTACCAAGGTAAGTTCCCCTTCAAATGTTTCAACTATGGTAAGATAGGTCATTTTGCAAATAAATGTCCACACAAGAAACATGATCAAAACTCTAAAGATGAAGAGAAGCACAAGTCAAGAAGATTTGATAAGAAGAAGAGTTTATGTGTAAACAATGATGACTCCCTAGAAGACACCGACATAGTTATTCCTCTTGTGAAGATAAAGTAAATAACTTCTTGCTTTACGGTATTTCAAAGAGGATGGTGATAATGAAAGCAAGGTCAGTGATGGAAATGATGAAGAAGTTGTGGTTGATATGGAAGGAGAATTGATCGTTGCAATGGAAGAGATTGACGTACTCCATAATTAAGACCGAAGCAAAACAATTGTTGATAATAGCTTGAGAATAGTTAAAGAACCTGATGAAGATTTTGTTCTACTGAAAGTGGAATTAGAAGAGGTAAAAAAAAATAGAGAAGAGGAAAAAAAAAAAAAAAAAAAAAAAAGAGGGCAAGATCTGAAGCCATGGAAGAAGAAGTAGTAAAACCAGAAAGAGATGGAAGTTTCAAGCATTGTATCATCGCATCCAAAGATCAAAGTCCTCGTAAGGATGAAGCCACCATTCTGAATCAGCAAAGGAATCCAAAGCTGAAAACTGGTTTGGGTTATGAAGAGGGATCAAGTAGTGGTCAGCCAAGAAACAAAGAACCCATCAGTTTGTCAAAGTTGCTAATCCATGTCAAAAGTACAACCACAATGACATTAACAAGCTTTAAACAAAGCGCGAAGACAACCACCGCCAGGATAAGTAAAGTAAGGTGCCAGGATTCGAATCAGAGAACAAATAAATAATGCACTCCTGACTCAAAGACATCAACATGAAAGAAATCAATTTGCTCTAAAAGAAGAAGACAACCATTTTCCGTGTACAAAGACTTCTATGGATACCTGTTTACCGTTCAACTTTTTTCACAAAGCTGTAAATTGTTTTTAAGACTTAGACATGAGCATTTAAAGTTTCCAAGAATTAACATTCGCCACAACAAAGAATGATACAGCAGTAACAACCATCACAGATTGCAAATTGCCAAAATTAAGTCTCCAGAGACATGCAACTGAGAGGTCAAGGATCATAAACAGTCAATGAGCAGACAACGCCACAACAATAACTTTGACCTATTATTGAACAATGCGATTGAATGCTATAACTGCCACAATCTCTACTACAAAGTTGCAAACTGCCATCTCAAGATTTACAAAGCAGATCCAAGAATAAAGTTCTTTGATAGAAAGACCGCTACGGAAGAGGAAAGATAGTGAAAATGTGGTCAAGCACTTTCAACTCAAAACAGAAGGCCTCTAGAAAAAATAGATGTTGATGTTCCAAGTACGTGACTGGAGAAAAGGATAATCTATTGTCCATAAGTAAAAGAAAAACAGGAAATGATTCAAACGATGAACCAGGCAACCAAAGATGGAGAGATGATGAGTTTGAAGAATGACAGCGGAGATGCACGATGTTCTCATTACGAAGATGGTCCGAACATAATTCACTCCGGGCCTAAGTCAAAAGTGTGGACAAAGGCGAAGAGGTACCACGCCCCAAAGAATGTAAGGTCAATATAAACTCAGGACAAGAAGTGAACGAAAGTTTAAGAAAATTAATGATGTTGAAATTGAATCCTCCCGCAAGTAAAGAACAATATTCAGATACAATAAAAGAATGTTCGCTAGCATTTTTCCCATGGATGAAGTAGGAGAAAAAAGCCATGTCATAAGAAGGATGTTTAAGTCTTGAAGGTTGAGAAGGAAGACACTCAAATCAAGATCTTGATAAGATTCATGACTCCTCGGTCTTGGATAGCCAGAGATAACCAAATGACAAATCTGATATTGACTCAACAAGGTAGAAATCAGTTCTAAAACCTGATATAGGTCCTTCATTTGTGAGAAAGAAAGGCTGAGAATGGGTGTAGTAGTTTTCTCCGCGATTGAATATGGATATAAAAGCCCGGGATTGGATGCATCATGGAAGAAAAACGAAAAGTTCAGTAATAGAGATCAATGAAATTCAATAGGGAGATCCATGGCTCTTTAAAAGTACAAGCTGCCAATTGTACCGTTGTTCGCTAGGACAACAACATTCCGATGTGTACATGACATCCCGGTAGAGAGACAACAAGAGGAAAGACCTTTGTTCCTAAAAGGTTAAATTTAGGAACAAAGGAAAACAGAGGATGTGTAGCGGAGATCCCAGCGCGATCGTGCAGAGGAGATGAAACGAAGAGCAGCTAGAGCAGAAATGAAAGAAAGGTTAAGCAGAGCACGACGTAAAAAAAATTGATGCGAGCGCACTGTGATAACGCTGGATAGAGCTCTCATCCAATAATACGAGAAGATTGATAAAGTTGAGTCCGAGTAAGAGGTGAGAAATTTTAATCTCCACGCAGGATACGCCAGGTCAAGATTAACATGTCCAAGAATCAGAAAAGAGAAGACTGGCCGAAACACAAATATTCTCCAGGCCTCAAATGAAAGAGTCCATCCCCGTGGGGAGTTTGCATTGATCAATATCCGGCTAATTCTCCTAAAACAACGCGAACAAACTGGGAGAATGTCTCTCTTTGACATTGATGTCAAAGGGGAGAAAATAACTGGCGCCTTTGTTGCCACTGCCACAAAGGAGATTTGTTGAAAACGTTTACCGTATAGCATGCTTGTCATTGATGGCAAGTACGTAAAGAATGAAGATTACATGAGTACAGAAGAATGTACAAAGGATTGTTGGCATGTTTTATTGGCAGCATAGACTCTGTCATTGATGGAAAGTACAAGAGTGATGATGGCTTGGCACAATAGTGAAGATGGAAGGTTTAGAGAGGTAAATGATCGAAAGCAGACGTCATAATCCTTTAAGGATCCGAGGAGAAAATATCAGGAAGAACAACATTCTTATACACGCAAGAAGCTCTGAAAGAGACCAGAGTCCGATCTCATTCAGAATCCTGTCAGTTGTTGGATCGGGAGAAGCCACGCAGATGTTAAGCACAGATTACGCGGCGTATTAGTGCGATCTGAGCCGGCTAGATTGAGGTAACACCTCGGTGATCCGGCAGAAGCGCAACGGAGGTTAAGCCCGAAGTTTCCAGAGAAGAGAAGATACCCATCCAGCTGATCGCTGATCCCTTCAAATTTCCGAAGCGTCGCATTACAACTCATATTTGTAGAAATTACGCAGGGAGATAAGCCATCGGAGATTCGGCCAGACTTTGAAATGTCCAGTTCATTCGGTTAATCTGAACCCCAAATCGCGATATGCGATTTCGCTGATTTGATCGCGTTCGCTAAATCAAGGTAGAGATCGACCATCCACGGTAGATGTGAGGTCATAAGAGTTTCGGGGATCGCGGTTTTAATATGCAAAGAATACAACGCCTCGAAAATCCCGATTACATATGCTAAATCCCGGATCAACTAATCACGATCAACATGAGATCTAGACCTGATCCACCATCACGTAGACCACGCCACCCGTGACGCGGGTACACAACCAGAACGATAGGTGTCAGGCAGATCTAACACTTAAAGCTCATGAAAGTCACGATCCGGGGCGACAATAAGAGTTACCGACGCGGTCAAACCAACGCAGACGCTTCACAGAGGTACTCCGGCAACATGACTTTGAAATAGCGGTGCCTGACACATCAAGAACCCCGAAATCGCGATATGCATTTTCACGATTTGATCGCAGTCAGAATTTAGAAGTGATAAGGACCGCTGACTATCTAAATGGAGCATCGGGATCGGACTTTGGAATGACAAAAGTCACTTGACAACTCTACCTCGCGATATGCCGAGCACGCGACTCAATCGTGGTCGCTGATCCATGGTTACACCTCAACCTGATCACCAGGTCGAAGTTTCAATCGCGATTTGGAAGTGACAAGAACCTGAACATTAGAAATGCCGAAACACCAATGGAGCATTGCCATTCGTCACAGCCGCGTAGACAAAATATATGGACCATGTTCTAGCTGTGGAGGGTTAGCGCAAATTTTTCAGAGGTATGTTGTGGTCAACGGGTAACGCATATCCGTGGCTCATGAGGGTCGGCACATCAATCGGGAAATCGCGATTCCCGTGGACATAAACATTATGTCATCGAAAGTCGAAATCGCGATAGATGAAATCCTGATTTGATCTGGACCGCTGACTGCGAGATCGAGGGTTGTTGTTCTTCCTCACACATTAACGCCTGCTGGAAGCGCGAATCAGTTAAGAGAAATGGACCGATAATGACAAATCGGTTAGCTTCAAAGACAAAGGTTCTTGTTATTGGCTGAGAAAAGGCTAAGTGAAACCGTCGGTGAGGTGCGTGTAAAAGAAAATGAGACGTACATCGCGTGGGTGACTCGAAGAAAGAGCTTTGTAATTGAAACGATGAGCTCAACTGCTACGTGAAGACGAAGAGTCTCAACCGCCAGAGAGGTTGAGAAATCTCTAGCATCACATCACCCAGCGATGCTTTCGAACGCCGCGTGATAATGGCCAGAGAAGATGAAGCGTTACCATGAGTATCAGGCATAGAACTCGAGAGGTGGAGGATATGGGCACGGTGACATGGTGATTACGCGCATATTACTGTATTGCATAAGGTGCAATTAAACTATAAAGCATACGCTGCGCAGAGAGAGGTTGTTGTTTCCATTGCTGTTGTCGTTGTTGGTCGCCGTAGAAAGATTGCAGCGTGAAGTAAGGAGGCGTATACGAGTAGTGTTCGCCAGAAGAAGGTTGCATGGAAGGGACATGGTGCGCAGAGCATAAAATGAAGAACAAGCGTAAGTAAGTTATAATCGATGCGCATGTATGCAGCAAGGCAACAGAACAACGACAAGACCGGTAATCCATTGAATAACTTTAAATCATACCGAGCTTCAGCTTCAAGATTAATATTTGAGGGTATTGAGAGGTGCCTCGAGAGGACTGCTCTCCTCCGAGGTTCAAGTTGGTGCTTGAACACAGGGGGTTGTAGCTTTCTTCTGGTTGCAACCAGAGAAACCGTGGTGGCAGGGTGGCGCAAGGGAGAACTCTGCCCCTGTTATACGTTGAAGCCCGATGATTGGGAAGTTGGTGCTTCCATCCGGCCGATACCGGAAACATTCGTGGAGTTGGTGCTTCTTTCTAGTTGGTGCTAGAGAAACCGTGAGTTGCGCTCCTTCAGTTGGTGCTAGAGTAACCAGGGAGTTGGTGCCTCCTCTAGTGGGTGCTAGAAAACAGAGAGTTGGTGCTCGCGTTAAAATTTGCAAACAGTGGTTGTAGCCCCATTATGAGTTGGTGCTTATATTTATGATAATGTAAAGAACAATGTAATTATTACTTATCATATAAAGAAAAAGAGGTTTTTACCATGTATGGGTTTCCTCAGGAAATATCTGTCTTTGTGTTTCTCATATGTGTGACTGATGCTGAATATGCCATTGTTTATTCCCTTGCATTATTGTGATCACCATTTAGTGTCTCAAGCAAAGAGTTTAAAAGAAGCATAATTGTTTAAGCACGGTAACAACTGATTCACCCCCCCCTCTCAGTTGTCCAACAGAGACTCCCGTTAAATATGAATATTGAAGAGGAGGAGTCTAAGAAGAAGCTCTATAGATCATAGAACTATCTTTTGAGCAGTCTAAAGTGTTTGCAAGTTTTGGGAAGGCAGTCTCAGAGTGGTTTGATCACAGAAGTGGAGAATATCTTGTGATTGTTTGATTGGTAGAGGAGAAACATTCAGAACACATTCCCATGCAGGTATCACCTAAAATTTATGAAATATATCATTGAAACACTTCTCAGGTAGAGGTTCATGATTGTATAGAGGATTCCACGTATGTATTTAGACAAAGATACATTCAGTGCAAATTGTTCCAGAAATGTAGAGTTTGATTGGTATATTGAGAAGACAACTTTAGAAGCAGGAATATGTTGTAATCTGCATATGGGTCAGCATTATGTGAAGTTTAGTAGCAAAATAATGGACATTTTATGACATATGGATAGAGATGGATCATTGGCGGGTATAGAAAGATATATGACAGTGGATGAAATCATATTGACAAGTGGAATCAGTTAGTCACATGAAGGAAAGCAGTGGAAGGAACAACATAACAAGAGAAGAGAAACCATCAACAGAAGCCATACAGTCAAAGGAAAATTGTTGAAAATTATGGTCATTGATGTCTAAGTAGTGAACATGACAAGATATAAAGTCAAGTAACTTTGAATTATTTTTATATGTGTCATTGAATTACAAGAGGAAGCACCGATGGACAAGAATCGCCGAAAGAGAGGAAAGGAATCAAGGACACAAATCCCCACATTGATCTACACAACATCTTGCAGAGAATTCAAGGGAGAAAAATCGTCAGAGAAATAGATCATGAAAGAAATATCAAAAGCATGAATACAAGGGGAGACATACCAGTAGGGGGAGTTACCCTTTTCACCAATGATGTCAAAGGGGGAGAAAAAGAAGATCATAAGAGAAATATCATAAGCATGAAGAAAGAGGGAGAAACCCCAAAGAGAGTTACCCTTTTCCATTGATGTCAAAGGGGGAGAGAAACATGAGGAGAATTGGTCACAGGTGGAGTATGGGTGTTTCCATCAATGCCAAAGGGGGATTTTGTTGGAAAGTTATTTATCATTGATGTCAAATCTAGATGAACTCTAGAATCATTGATGTCAACCCTAAAAGAAGCCATAGAAATATGGCTAAGTGGTTAAGTGGTCGAGAAGAACCAAAGGTATGGTCATGAATCCTAAAGTTGTTTGAGAAATAAGGACATGAAGGACAATGTAAATGCATGTGACACACTCATACATGGATATTCCTTGTCGTTTTGTTTCCAACGGTAGGTGGTACGTTGTGTGGTTCCTCACGATTGAGTAGTTATTCCCTCTTTAAGTTGGATTCCCCAAAGAATGGTTAAGAAGCCCCTAAACAATTACAAGTAATTAATTAAAGGGTAAAGTGGTTATAAAAAGAATCCTTAAAGCTAAGGAAAGAAGTTGCTTGGAAAACATATAAATACACTTCAAGAATCCTCTCATAAGTAAATTCACATGCACAAGTCTATTGAATATCTTATAAGTGAATAAGTGATATGGTTTATCTTTTCGTAGCATATCTGAGGGAGGGAAAGTATGAAGGAGCGAAGTGTACGAATGTGACTGAACTAGATTTATGAGTTTATATGTTGTTCACAACTTAGAAAGGCGTGGATGTACGTGGGTCATAGTGTAGCAAAGCGCAGATAGGTTATCTATGGGTTGAAAGTGGGCAAGGCGCGAATGTACGCGGGTCGCAGAAGTGAAAAGCGCGGATCTATGTGGGTTGATAGTGTATAAATCAAAGATCTATGAAAATGTTTTGAGGAGGATGCTATTACCAGGTTGTTGAGGTTGAGGAAGAGCGACAGGTCTATAATCTTGTGTGTCAGGTTTGCTACGGGATTGAAGGTGTTTTTTACATGTGTTTTGAAGGTTGTGTCTTGATACAAGCTTTAGGCATGATTTGGAGATTTGGGCATATGCTTTGAGGTACACATTGGTGATGTTATGGTACATTTATTAGAATCATATATTGGCTATCTTGGTATATTATTTGGTATATTTCATGGTGATGTTATCACATGCTTGAGGCACCTCATTGATGATATCTTATAGTAGATGGTGTATGGCATGATTGAGACATGTCATGATTGATATGGTATATGGTTGAGGAACATGTTATGGTACAGGTTTTGGTGCATGGTTGATGCATGGTATGGTACAAGTATTGGTACATGGTTGATGCATGATATGTTATAGGTTGATGATGGTATATTAGTGACAAATTGACAGTGATAGGTTGATGTGACAGATTGATAGTGACAAGTTGATGTGACATATTGGCAGTGATAGTTTGATGTGAAAGTGACAGTGATAGGTTGATGTGACAGTGACAGTGACAGGTTGAAGTATCAGTGGTAGTGGTAGTTACAGGTTGAGCAATGGTAGTGACAGTTTGAGTCTACAATTATATTTCAGGGCGACAAGACGGGATAAGGAAGGGGGGTTTTATCCTCCTTCCGGTTGGTGTCGGAGAACACAGGGAGTTGGAGCTTCCTTTAGGTTGGAGCCTGTAAATAAGGGGGTTGTAGCCTCCTTCTGGTTGGATCCAGAGAACACAGGGAGTTGGAGTTTCCTTCAGGTTGGAGCTTGCAAACTAGGGGGGTGGATCCTCCTTCGAGTTGCAGCTAGAGAATTTAGGGAGTTGTAGCTTCCTTCAGGTTGGAGCCTGTCAATAGGGGGTTAGAGCCTCCTTTCAGTTGGTGCTAGAGAATTGGGAAGTTGGTGCTTCCTATGAATGTAATATTGATATATATAAGAAATAATTTTGTGTTTTTCTCCCATTTGGGTTTCCACGTAAATTTTGGTGTACTGTGTATCTGATGTGATATTTTTGAATGGTATTGCTTATGATTATATTCTCATGATATATTGAATGCAATCATAAATGATGTACTACTGAAAAAGTTGAATTATATATATTGTGATTGAAAGTGGCAAAAAGTGCTCATATTGATTCACCCCCCCTCTCAGTATCCCAAAACATGAAAAATCCTATCAATTTGTACAACAAAACGATCATTTTTTCCACCCTGTAATATTTCCCCTTGATCTCCCTTTTTCATCAATATAAATAAATTCCAACATCCCTAAAATTCTTGAAATTTCATGAACTACTCTCTCCCCATCCATCATTAATTGGTGCAGGAAAAATATAGATAGACTATTCACCTCTATTAATATTTTATGGCCATTTTTTTAAGGGATTGCCCATCCCTTGATAATTTAGGGTAAAAAACATCATTTGAAAACATCCTTAGGGGGTATTTTATCTAAGATCCCCAATCAAAGACAATAGTTTGCTAATTTTTATTTATGAACTTGTTTTTTTTTTAGCCAAAGACATATACGATGTTCTTCCTATTTGTGTTTCTTTTGTGTAATTTTCTTCTAAAATACCTAGACCCCGCTCTACCCCTCATTTAAAAGTTATAGATCCATTTTCTCTCATCTTGAGGTTGTATTTTGTAATCTCCAAGGAATGAGCCTTTATATCAAATCCTGGAACCCCTTGTTCCTCATTTAAATTCACACTTTTCCCAAATGAGGAGGCCTCACCATATTGAGGCCCTCCTAAGAATTTTATTAGGATATGAGGAGGATGGTTTGGTTTTTTAATCCTAGACATACTCTAGAGTAAATAATCTACTTGATCCACTTCCCTTCTATCTAAACCTACCCCGCAACACCCAAAAATGTTTTTTTTCTAAATTATTTCTTATCATAGGGGGCGAGGGCTTTTAGACTTACTCGATAACAACAAGATCTCCTTTCTATCCTTATTATCTTCCAAATTTTGTGGCAATGAAAATTCTATGTCCATAAGGTTTTGATATTATATCATAGGAGTCCCTGTTGTTCACGCTATATTTTGTAAATTATCCTCAAAATAAATCACAAACTTAGGATTCTACCACCAATCAAACCTTCTTTTAAATATCCTTGCTACTCCTATTGCACCCATATCTTCCTTTGATTTGGTAATGGACAATCGACCGCTATATGTCCATAAACATGGCATCTCCCACACTTGAAAAGAATTCCTTCATAATCAATATATTGATAAATTATCTCAGATCTCCTTCTAATAAACATAAATTCCGCCAAACCCCCTTTCAAATCCAATCCTACTAGAATTTGAGAAATACCCATATAACTAGAATCACAGGAGGACTCATCATCCTCATAAAAAGTACCTAGAGCATTTCCAATCTCCACAAAAAACTTCATCCAACTACAAAACCAATGGAATTCCCGAGTGCCTTATCCAAGCCAAGAAATTATTCATTCAATCTGATCTAGCATCAAAATCCAAGTGCCATATTTTTTAAAATAAGGGTTGTGCTCCTCACTTCCATTGATTTTATAGTATTTTTTCAACCTCATCCAAGGATCAAAATATCCACACCATCCACACTTTTACTAAAGAAAGACTTCAAGGGGAATAACCTACCATTGGTTCAAATTTTTCCCATGTCTAATCCTTTAATGCACCACTTCCCATTCTTCTTCATGAAAAGTGTCCAACGAGATCTAAGTCTGCCAACTCTATGATCTCATGTAATTTTATTTTTTCACTCAAGTGTAGGTTAATCGAATCTCGCTTCCACTTAATGCATCTACATTTCATCCTTTTATTCTCAGACCCCCTAAGTCCCACATCCTTTGACTTTTGAAACCCTAAACAATTTTTTTTCAAATGAATATAACCCACTCATTAATTTACAATCCAACCTAGCACGAATGAAACTTGGGCTTGGAATTCAACCATCACTAACATCCATGCTGAGGAAAGGGGAATCCAAATTTAGATAGGTAAAATCCAATGGAGCCACGACAAGTGAATTTACTGCAAATATATATTTTCCCATGTGTCAATGTAAACTCTTGATCTAGACTAGTGCAATGAACATTTGTTCCATTACCCAAAATATATATTGATGTGTATCTCTCCTTTGAAACCCCAACCTCAAATTAAATTCCATTGGGTCCTTTTTTGCATTGGACTATGAAACCATCACATGAAAAAACATTATCACTCTTGTGACCATCAAAATGTGCTTTCACTAGTTCACCGAGAATTCACAAGGTCCCCTCCTCTAGTAGGTTCTTCCCATGTGGATTATGTGAGTAGGAGATGTCACATATCTGGATGGATTAATGACTAGGTTGGAATAGATCTACCGGAATTCTAGTGGATCTTTTGAAAAATATACCTACTCCTCTTCCATCATTAGAAAATATCACCAAAACATGCCTCATTGAACCCTCAAATAACCTATTGAGTCCATTGTACAAACAAATATCAATGGTTGTATTTTCAAACCTTTCATTTCAGTGCATTACTTCACTGTTGTGGCTCGCTATAGAATTTCACATCCTTTAATTCACAAAGAATTGACTTAAACATATAAAGCCTATCAATTATGCAAGTTTTTTCATTCCTTTATGGTTTCATAGATAGGATATTGGAGCTTCTCAATTGATGCTTATTTATACGTTGTTATCTACTAATGATCTCCTTTTCCATCCATCCACAACATCAAACTTATCAGTTCCTATGTCAGGTCTACTGATCATACTAATGCCAAATTGTAACTCATGACCTAGAATTACATGGTGTTATATTCCCATCTAGAATATGATGTGTTGACCGACAACTTGGAGAAGATTTGACCAACTATTATTGTGAGGCAATAGATATGTATGTGCAATGTCATAACTCTCATACCCCATAAATTAAGGTTAGGGTTTTTCTACCACCTTAACCATTAGG
>SNQJ01S0210471.1:0-15990 GCA_010110895.2 Picea sitchensis
AAAATTCATGGCATATTAACACTATCCTTCATAAGTAACCTGCAAAAAGAAATTGAAGCAATTAAACTATGAACAACAATTACACAGTAAGTAAAAATAATAAAAACTCATGTACAGGAAATAAAAGAAATGATAATTACACTACATGAATTCACAAGCTAATTGACTAAATATACACCTAGACCACTGGTGGACCCCCCAGCAGGTCATGGCTACTCCTCAACAATGAATCACGAGTTCAGGCAACATGATTTCAACATTTTAAATTAAAAAAACAGTTTTACACAGTTTAGAGAAAATGTCTTGAAATAGAAAAACAGAGCTAACTTCACAATTCTGAGTTGAACTCTCCTTCACTATTTGTATGAACATTGTTGTGGTATTTATAGAGGTTACAAGTCAAGAGGTCGACCACTGGAAGGGTTGACCTCCTCTAAAAACAATAAATTACACTAAATGTGTTTTAATCGTCGGTGGCTTCTAGAAACTGAGTGAGCCAATCAATGCTCAACATAACAACCCAATCCAAGTTGTCATAAGCTCAGTATCTAGAGGCCACGGGCACTAGAAAAACCCATGTCACTTATTTTTCCATCACAGGTCGTCGATATAACAACTGCCAACTCGCCCATGGTTTTAGTGCAGGATGGAGTGTCGAATGGAGTACCAGATGCAAAATTGAAAACCACGAACTGCTCTCAGTCCATTCAGAATTTCAAGAAATGGCCTACGAGGGACCTAATTTGGAATATTACGCACAAAACCCATGTGCCAGATTTTCCATATTCCACTTCGTGATCCCACAAATTAAGAATTAAGTTAGCTTCTTGTAATAGTGTTAGATGAAGGTCCGGATGGAGGATCAGATCACAATTCTGACCTATTGCAAGAAAACCAAAACGTTAGATATCTATAAACATTAAATTGAACTAAATTGATTTGAAATTCATTACAAATACACCAATTATACATACTTGGCATAAGCTATGACGATTTGATATAAAAATCCTTCAAAACTTATTCAAAACAGTTAAATACACATATAATACCAGTCAAAAAGGATATAATCATCATCATTAATTTAACCAAATCACGAGCCCAACATTACCCACACACCTAAGATTTTGCAGGTCCCATTGCAAACAAAAATGAATTGCTCCATGTGACTAGACTTGCAGAGAAGGATTAGCTTTAGAAGCTTCTCCTTCTTTCCCTGAAGATTTTGTCTTGTGCCTCTTATGTTCCTTCAATTGTGCTCTGAGGTTGCGATTGGTTTTGGTCATTTTGTCAACCAATCATTGAATGGAATTCACCTTTTCTTTGAGTATTGCATTGTCATGTTGATGATTCTCATCCAAATTCTTCCTCTCTTCCAATTGTTGCAACAGCTGATTATTTTCTTGTTGTAGCTTTTCAATGGTTGGAGCAAGATCAGATATCTCAGAAGAGGGCTTGGATCCCTTGAAAGATGTAGAAAGTCTATCAGTTTTAGGATATGTGGTAGGCATCTGTGAGGTAGGGGTAATAGGGGGTTTACAAGGAGAATAAGGTTCATATTTTGTATTTCTATGAGGCTCCAATTCTTCTGTAGACACGTCCCTAAGTATTTTTTGAGGGCTTTCGAGATCAAAGGATACTTGGATAGGGTCTGAAGTGGTCGGGGTTTTTTTATAAGGTTTTCCTCTTGTATTTTGGGTAATCTTTCAAAAGTATCCTCTATCAAATCAATTAGCTCCTCTCCTATTTGTGGGGACTGCAACGAGGTCTTTTTGAATTACCTCTTGTAGATTTTTAGGCATAGGATCATTAGATGTTGAAGGCATTTGGGGGTTAGAAATAGGCTTCTTGGTTTTCTTGCCCGATGAGGCTGCAGCGGTATCAAAAAATTTCTTGGAATTTTGGTCTGGTAAAGGAATAGCTTGTGCAGGAGGGTTTGGATTTTTCATAGAATGGGGTTTGGGTGGAGTAACAATCTCTAGATCAAGTGTCTTCTTGCTAGTCTTGATTGTAAGATGAGGGTCTGCAAATTGGTAAATGAACTCATCCCACGTTTTCCTTTGTTTTTCCAACTCATCTAAGACAAGTAGTTTGATAAGGTCGTGGTGAAATAGGCTATTATGGGGATTGGTTGCATTCTTCCTCACTTGGGAGGACATCTTCTTGAGACTCTTTAAGAAGTAAAAGGGAAATTTCAATGGCTTATTGAACTGAAAGTGAAGTAATAATCGAAAGTGACAGTCTTTAAAGATGGAATATCTACCTTCACATGTGATCAACCTAGTGATGAATATGAGAGGGTTAATTAGATCCTCTTTTATCCACTCTTTGGAGTATCCTTCAGCCCCAGAAATGTTCTAAAATTCAGTTTTGAAAACCTTGTTATAGCTTGATCATGGCAACTGGTGGTTTTTAAACCATCTATCCCCAATTCCACGAAGCTTTTTGGGTGTGGCTATGGATTCCTCAAAGACCCAGAAGGTGAGAGACCCCACGCACATTGTCTTTCCATCAAAACCAAGGGAGAATTGCATCGAAATGTCTTCGTCGTGGCCCGACAAGTGAGTCAAGAACAACCCCCAGCCTGCGCGAAGAAACACTTTCCTGCACTGTGTGAACTCAAGGATGGTGAAGAGGTCAGCATAGGAGGATGGATCATATCACTTGGGCATGATGACAGTGTGGGAAAATTGGACAGAGGGCGAAATTCGATAGAGGATGGGTGCAATCGGGCCAAGGATGGGCACGATTAAGAAGAGGCTAAGCACAATTGAGCAAGGGCTAAGCACAATGTGGACAAAGGTGAACGAAATAAGACAGAGGGTGAGCGTGAGGAATAAATGGGATAACCAATTGAGTGATTCCTCCATTTTTGAATGTGCCTAGGGTTGAAATGGTTGCATTCACAATGAATTTACACGCACGAGTTGTCATGTGTGAGCATCGATTTAGAATTTGAAGGAAATCGTAATGATGAAGAGGTTAGATCAATGTCCAAGTATTTGACTTGGACATTTGATCATGAAAATGTCTAAGGTTTGCATCATTTAGTCTTAATTGGCATGAACTAATTCAAATAAATTCAATTGATTCCTGGTTACCTGAAATTGTGAACAGTTACTGGTGTATTATTTCATATGGCACTTCGTCTGACACCTCATATGGTATTTGAAATGACACCTCATACGACACACCATATGGCACTCCATATGGCACTCCATATGGTACTCCATATGGTACCTTTGTGGGAAATGCAATTTTATTCCTCCTGTAATGGATAGCCTACAGTGTTAGAATGATTTGACAGTCACAATGAATAGGAGCAAAGGAAGAGTGTTCCATTATTATTTATTTTTCCACCATGCGTACTCGATCCACTTGCGTAAGACATGTAATCTCAATTATCTAATGAACAGTTTGTAACGAAAATAAACCAGTTAAGTGTTTTGTTAAGGATGTGTACAGTAATTTATAACACACAGGGAATTATCATTTCAAAAAAAACAAAAAATAATTGTTGATGTCATATCATGTGTCATAAAAAAAATACACATAATTATTTAGAAAGATTCACTTCTTCTAGGCAATGTTATCATTTGTCAACTCATGAAACCCCTCCCCCGCACCTAAGTATTGTGACACCTCACAATAAAAAATATAGGAAACCAGTCAATTTTCCCAATAGCTGAAGATTTACAACTTGTTAAGTGTAGAGATAAATTTCACAGATTGGTCTGACGAGACGGTTAGAATATGGCCCCACCTATAGGATAAGATATCCTATATATAGATAAGAAGAGGTAGGTGAGAGAGTTTCAAGATAGTCTCAAAGTTAGTCCCCAATGGAAAATTTATGGAGTTCATTAACCTTACCTTGACCATACATACTTCGTGTCAACTTTGTCTACAATTAATGTCGTACATCACGACAAGTTTAAATTTCTTATTTATTTTTTTCAAATTATCATCCTCGCTAGGTAGAATGCCCCGCTGCCAGCAAGCATGTTCAGTACTCCGGCGGGTTTACCTAGTCATACCATAGGCCGAAACCCACTGCTAGCAGACATGTTCAATATCCCAGCGGGTTAGCCTCTTACACCCTCATAGATTGGCCCTCCATCTTTTAAGTTTTTTAGTATAAGATTGATTTGTGCAAGAAGATGGGGGGATAGCTCTGAAAACACATTTTTTTTTCTTTTATTTTCTTTTTTAATTGGGATGGTATTTATGTTAGAGGATGAATTTCCGTTATATATTCCTTAGTAATTGTCTTGATGTAAGGGGTACTTAAGCGGACGTAGCCTATATAAAGATATGATATAATCAAGCATTTTTACTGTGTAGTAGATGGTACCATTGAGAAAGAACAGAAAGGTATCTTTAGGCTCAACTCACTTTCTTCTTTTATAAGTTATTGTGATGTTTCCATGACTAACTACTAATCAAACATCCTTGTTACTCTTTGATAAAGATACTTTAGTTGCTTACTCAGGTTTCTTAGGAAAACTATACAAGTTACCTCTATGCTTGATGGTTATGGTATCACTTCCTTATATAGTGGTGAAGGTTTTCAAGAGAAGTTGCTATTTAAGATGCCTTGAGAAAAAGAAGATAAAAATCATTTACAAAAATATGGCTAATTACAGCAAGTCATTATTCATTTGATGCTTTGTTAAGAACCAAACATCAATATAGCATAGAAAAACCTCAGGAAAAGTACTCAACACCTTGAAAAAGAGATAGTTTCAGATAATAATCCTCTTCGAGGGGGCAACCTCCTTTTACCCCACTTAAATATTCAAGTACAAGATGATTCAAAATGAAAATGTCTCCTTGGTATATATAGGAGACTAGGAGGTATAATTACAACTAATGGCCTAAAGCCGACATAGTAGAATATTGTTGCTAATGCCTAGTGGGGGTGAGCCAATATTAGGGCTTATGCCCCTCCCTTGAGACAAGTGTTGTCCATAACTTGAGTAACTCGGATATACGTATAAAGACTCATTTGATGGAATCTTCAGGTGGTAGTTCCCTCCATTTAATGAGATACTCTGAAATGGATCTATTCCTCGGTGAATTCTTGTGTCGGTGATGGCTTGAGGCTCCAATACGATTTTCATATTAAGAGTTCTGGAAATATAGTTTAGGGTCTTTTCACCTATAATAACCTTCTTTAAAGCATGAAACATGGCCGTTGTACTTTCGTGTGGCAGCTCAATTTGTATGCCATAGTACCAATCTTTCCAACACCTTATAAGGGCCATGAGTAACTCTGGATGAGTAATTTGCTTCTCCTTCTTGGATTGAGGAGACATCTGTTTGTATGGTTGTAGTCTTAAAAGCCAATCCCTACTTAAAACTTATTTCACTACAATGTTGATATGCTTGTTGTTTCATGCGATTACGTTCCATGGTGGGGTTGTCCCTTTAAGATTTGGAGAACTTATTTGATTCTCGATGTGATATTCCAGCGAACCTTAGATTTTTGTTTTAGAAGAAGTGATGGAGGAGGGTGGGATCCATAAAGTGCAAATGGTGTCATTTTATTGCAGTCGAGAAGGAAGTGTTATACCACCATTACGCCAATGGTAACCAGCTGAACCATTGTGTTTGTTTATCAGAGACAAAGCAATGAGGTAGCCTTCAGGGCATTTGTTCAGTATCTCGATTTGTCCATCAAATTGGGGATGATAGGATAATGACTATGAGACAATTGAGTACCCAAACAAAGAAAATAGTATGTCCAAAATGTCCAGTGAGATGGGATCTCTATCACCTACAACAATAATGTTTGAACTGCCATGTAGCTTTGAGCTGTCTCCATGAATGCACGGTGCTGTACTAACTTTGAAGGGATGAGAGAGAGTGCACAAAAGAAGTGTGCTGATACTTGAATGGAGTCATCAGCAATCACCATGATTACACTCTTTCCTTTAGACTTTGAAAACCACAGTGAAATCCATGGAAACCTCTCAGCCTTGACTTGGGATGGATAATGAGTTTGTAAAAGACACGGGGTCTTAATTGTTTCCACCTTATTTTGTTGTAGAACCAAAATTACGCCACAAACATTTGAACATCGACTTTAAGGCCATTCCAAAAATCCTTCTTGACTCTATGGTATGTTTTCAAAATCTCGAGTGCCCTCCTCTTGGAGAGGTGTGCAATTCTAATAGTACCTTTTGTTTTGAGTTGGGAGTTCTTACATAAATGAAGCGATCTTTTGTACCATAGTGAATCATTTTTTTCCAATAGCAAATTCGATGCACTGGAATCCTATTGCATCCTTTGAACAAGAGTCCACACTTTTCATCATTATTCCATTCATCCAGCTGTATCCAATCAGGTTGGATGATTGAGATATGAGGAAAGACCTCAACATCTTCATCCTTTCTTGAAGTGCATCTGCCACAACATTTGCTTCCCCTTTTTATAGAGGATTTCAAAATCCTTAACCCAATATCTTGGTTATCCATTTTTGTTGTTATTATAAAGATAGTCTTCTCTTCAATGTCATAGTTCTGATCAAAGTGGATGTGCCAAGTGGAATTTATGGTAGCTTCCCCACAACTTGCCGATTTTGGGTGTGAGTTTCAGAATTTTATCTCAATTGTATAGCATGCCTTTCCAAAAATAATTGATATAAAATTCTGAAACTCATCAAATACCTACAGGACTGTCCACGATCAGTAGAAACTAGTCCCACTCAATTTGGATACTCTAGGAAGAAGTTATGGTCCACGATCCAATGAAACTAGTCCCACTCAATTTGGATACTCTAGGAAGAAGTTATGATTGTTTTACCTGGAACACCTTCTTGAGACTAGTCAATAGGACTAGTCAGATACCCTATCTTACACAAGGTGTATATACAAATTTGAGATGAACCAGAAGATAAAAATTTTACCACATATACTTTTATAATTTTTGTAAATATCCTCCAGAGTTCAGGGTCTGAAACATTACAAAAACGTTTTTATAAAGAAAATTCCGCAATGACTCAGTTCAGGATGATTCGAGAACCCTATCTTGTACAGGTTGTATCTCCGAAAGTATAAAGCCTCAAGAGATAAATTTTGAACCCAACGTACCTTGATCTGTCTAATAAATATCCTCCAAGTCGTTCCTTTTGAAACATTGTAGAAAAAAATTTATAGTGAAAATGCCAAGGTGTCTCAGATGTAGCAGTGAAACCCTAAGACCTTGAGCTCTGGTACCATATGTTAAGAACCAAACATCAATATAGCATAGAAAAACCTCAGGAAAAGTACTCAACACCTTGAAAAAGAGATAGTTTCATATAATAAGCCTCTTCGAGGGGGAAACCTCCTTTTACCCCACTTAAATGTTCAAGTACAATATGATTCAAAATGAAAATGTCTCCTTGGTATATATAGGAGACTAGGAGGTATAATTACAACTAATGACCTAAAGATGACATAAATAAAATAACATTACTAATATAATATGCCCCAATTAAGGGGTAATGAGACAATATTAGGGCTTAACATTCTTAGTAGACAACAAGGTTCAAATATATCAATATTTTGAAGAAAAATTCTTCTTTTATATTTCCTTGAAACTGTCTACTCCTGGTGAAATAAATACCTACAGAAATCTCTAGAACTTTTTATCAACAAAATTCAAAATTATTTACATGTGTACAGTCGAAAATTCAGAAAACATTCAAGAACAAGGGGGAACTTGCAACCCAACATTATGAAGAGGTTGATTTGGCTTGTTATTAGGGTTGGGCACTGGTTGTGCTGGTAATAATGTCGGTCTCGGGAAGCTTGCATTCTGATATTTTTGTAGTTGTTGTTGTGGAATAGGAGGTAAAGGTGGTGGAACAAAACCTAGAAGAAGTTGTGGAATGTTCGGTGGAAACTGAGGATAAGGATGGTTGGGCATAGAGACAGGTGGAGCTTGAGGGTTCCCTTGGTTATGTCCTCCTCTCCATCCTTTAAGCCAAGGATTTTGGTACTATGTAAACCAGTTTTTCCAACTTGGTGAGTTCCATTGTTGTGGTTGTTGATAATAGGGTGGAACTTGAGATTGTGGATCTAGGTATGTGGGTTGGTTCCTAGGCTGCCATGGCCTCCTAGGTGCATAATAGGACTCCCTAGGATCCCCACTCCTAAACATGGCTAACAAATTGGGAAATGATGGACATTTTTTAGTTGAGTGGTCCTCTGTGCAGAATCCACAAACTGAAATGTTATCTAATGGGCATTCCCTTGAGGAATGCTTCCTCCTGCATCTTGGGAAATATATGCTCATTGTTGCATTTTACTCCTCCTTTTTCCTTTTAATCTTGAGGGTGTCTAAATTGGAACCTATTGTGATTAAGATATCTGTTTTGAAATTATCTAAAAGGTTCCCTATCTTTTCTCTCGTGATACCACCTGAACTAACTGGTTTTAAGTTTCTACTGTAAGGATCCCTAACATTCTTCCATGTTTTATCTCTACTCCTTGAGTAATTATTACACATTTCACAGATTTCAGCAAATGGTTTATGAGATATGTCACCTGATGCCATCAGGTTAAGTATATCTAGGTATTCCTCTGAAATTCCCTTAAGGAAAAGAGCCCCAACTACATCATCTGGAAGGTCGTGATATTTTGATTTCTGGGAGATACAAGCAAACCGTTCCATATAATCCTCGATATTCTCATCTTCTAACTGTTGGATTTTGAAAATGTCATTACAAGACTCTTTGGTCTTACAATAGTATTGGTACTTTTTAAGAAAAATATCTTTCATGGCTTCCCAAGACCTAATACTAGATTCTCCCAACCCCATGAACCATCTTAGTGCAGCGTCCTTGAGGGTGGCAGGAAAGAGTTTTAGTTTATGGGCATCTTGTAAGTAGTTGTAGCTTCTACAAAATATGTCGAACTCAAATAGGAAGGTATCTGTATCTTCACTACTTTTACCATAAAAGGTGGCCAGTGTTGAAAGGGGAATATTTTTCATATTGACATTTGGGGTGGTGTCCAAAATTGGAAACCTGAAGTTAGTTTTGGTTTGGTTTCCGTATTCTTCTTCCTCCCCATGTCTTACATTGTTATGATCCTCTTGATCATCCATACTGGTATGGTTTCCAAAAAGAGAGTACTTAAGTGGTTTTATCCTTAAAGAGAACAAGTTATCCCAAGGTTTTTGTCTAGGAAAGGTATCCCTCTGATGGGAAGGTCTTCTGATTTTTTGGATGTTTGGGAATCTACTCGAGTCGATTGAGGTTATGGGTGCCAAATTTTCTCTATCAATTTGAGATACAATTATATTGGTTGAACTACCAAACAAGGTATTCACCTATTCATGGTCTATGATGTCTTCACATTTAGGACCTCCTGATAATGGTAAGAAAAAAAAGGTTGTATTGTTTGGTTCTGCAGAAGGCTCGAGTGGTCTTGCCTCCTGTCCCACTATTACTGATTCTTCAATTTTTTGTTCTATAGTGCTCCCTGTCTTAGTCTTTTCAGAGACTACTTTATCTCTTTGGGTTGAGCTAGATCCTATTTTTCGGTATCGATTTGTGGAATTTATGAGTGGAACGTTCCTTCCCCCAAAAAGGTTGGAAGGAACCTTGGTTGAAAGGTCTGATTTAGATTTAATGTATCTAGCTTTTGGGTCTCTAGGTCTATTCATGAAATAAAACAAAAGAAAAAAGAAAAACTACCATTGGGTTTGGGGGAACCTGCTATAGCAGATGCACGGGTTCTTACCTCTCTTCTTAAACTTCCCCCGCCACCAAACTAATGCTAAGGTTTAGAAATGATCTAATTCCTACCTTGAGACAACTCCTTGACAATGACGCAAAAAATGATGGGTGTTCTATATGCACTAAAAACCCTCAATTAAATTTTCAACCCGGGGTAAGTAAACTTAGAGTTGTAGCACTATATGTGTCGAGGCAGAAAGGCTAGAGGTACTATAGTCTAACTAAGGAAATGGGCTATCTAAGGGCTATTCTACTCAAGAAAAGACAATTAATGATCAAACCCTATCAAGAAACTTGAACTATTTATCCTAAGTAACTTTTGAACAATGGATCGATGGATAGTCCTAAGAAAGCAAATGAAAACCCTATTTAAGAAAGTTAACTTAATCATTACAATAAGAAAAAGAAAAGTATCTATTTAATCTATTTAATGAGCAATAACAACAACAAATCTAATCTAATTAATCTATTCGAATTCAACGAACAACAACAAGTAAGAAAATGAAGAAGCAAACAACTATCTTACTAAAGAAAGTAAATAAGAAAACAACTACCCTATTCAAACTAACCTATGGAAACATATTCAACAAGTAAACTAATAAGCAATCAAATAACTAACATATGGTAACTTCTGCAGCAAGTAAACTAATAAAAATTACTCAACAAGTAACTAATCAAATTAATAAGCAAGTGAACTTTATTCTTAAGATAAACTTCATAATTACTTCTAATCTATAAAAGGAAATCTTAATATATTAAATTAAAACATCATGACAATAAAAGTTAGTCAACAACTACTCTTTAATCTACAATAACAAGAAAACTATTCTCTAATCTACAAAAGAAAGAAAACTTCAAATATAGTGTTGATGGTTATGTCTTCGGTGTCTTATGATATCACGATAACAATTAATGATAACTCAAGAGGAATAAAATCAATATTAACTTCTATAGCAAAGTGAAAGGTATGAATTAGACAATTTAATGAGAACTTAGCCATTATAGAAGAAACATCAACTACCCTGAAAATCCATGTGATTCTTCAATTAATCATCAACAATATGAAAACACTATTATATTTAATTCAATTGCATTCTATGCTAATGTAAGGAAATTCATACTACTAGAGATTCATAACTAAAAACTAAACTCAATAATCAAACTTTGAATTAAAATTGCAATCTATATCTAGAATGGAAATTGCATAAAGGAAATTAAACTAATCCTATTTTAACAATTTAAATTGCAAAGGGAAATACTCATAAAGACATAACTCAAATCCTATTTCTATTTCAGCATATAACAAGAGAACAAATAAGCAAACTAAATAACAACTAGATAAGCAAACTACGTAGCAATTAAATAAGAAAACTATAAATCAAAACTAAAATTAACAATTATTCATCCATCGAAACTTGCCAAAGAAACTATTAATTTTGTTCTACTATGTTTTAACCCAATACTCTATTCTACTTTAATTCGCAGAAATTCAAACTAGCATCTAATCACAGAACATAGTTAGTATCTAATCTTGCAAACTATTTCCTATTAATTAAAAAGTCATGGCATATTAAAAATATCCTTCATAAGTAACCTGCAAAAAGAAACCGAAGCAATTAAACTATGAACAACAATTACATAGTAAGTAAAAATAATAAAAACTCATGTACATGAAATAAAAGAAATGACAATTACAATACGTGAATTCACAAGATAATTGAATGAATATTCACCCAGACCACTGGTGGGCCCTCCAATAGGTCGTGGCTACTCCTCAACAATGAATCACAAGCTCAAGAAACATGATTTCAACATTTTAAATTAAAAACATAGTTTTACACAGTTTAGAGAAAATGTCTTGAAATGGAAAAACAGAGCTAGCTTCACAATTCTGAGCTTAACTCTCCTTCACTATTTGTCTGACCACTGCTATGGTATTTATAGATGTCACAAGTCGAGAGGTCGACCACTGGAAGGGTCGACCTCCTCTAACAACATTAAATTACACTAAATGTGTTTTAACCGTCGGTGGCTTCTAGAAACTAAGCGAGCCAATCAACGCTCAACATAACAACCCAATCCAAGTTTCCAGAAGCTTAGTAATTGGAGGCCATGAACATGAGAAAAACCCATGTCGTTCATTTTCCCATCGTAGGCTGTCGATATAACAACCGCCAACTCGCCCACGGTTTTAGTGCAGGATGGAGTAGAGGACGCAATGTCGGATGGAGTACATGATCCAGAATTGAAAACCATGAATTGCTCTCAATCCATTTAGAATTTCAGGAAACGACCCATGAGGCACCTAATTGGGCATATTACGCACAAAACCCATGTGCTGTATTTTTCATATTCCACTTCATGCTCCCACAAATTAAGATTTAAGTTAGCTCTCTTTAATAGTGCCGAATAGAGGTCCAGATGGAGGATCGGATCACAATTACGACCTGTTGCAAGAAAACCAGAACGTTAGATATTTACAAAAATTAAACTGAACTAAATTTATCTCAAAATCATTAAAAATACACCAATTATACATACCTAGCATAAGCTATGACGATTTGATATAAAAATCCTTCAAAACTTCTTCAAAATAGTTAAATACACATATAATACCGATCAAAAAGGATCTAATTATCATCATTAATTTAACCAAATCACGAGCCCAACACTCCTCAGGTACCCAGGTTGCGATGGAGACTATTTGAGTACTTATAAGATTCCAGTATGGTCATCATGTTGGCGATCTTAATGGTATATATATACTATCACATAGATCCTCTTTGTATTGTTTTGTGGCTATTTTTTTGTCATATCATAGCTCCACTGTGTATTCTTTCATGGCTACGAACTGATTTAGTCATGGATATATGGATCCACATTATATCTTTGGTGGCCATATTCTTAGTTAGAAATTTCATGGATCTGAAGTGTATAAGTCGGTGACCATGCTTTGAGTCAGTGTATTCCAAGCATGGGTATGCCAACCTCAGAAATGATATGTATATATTGTTTGATGTTTGTTCAAATATTCCACCCAACTCTCATGTTCCAGCACCCTCACATACATATTTTTGTAAAGTGTTTCAACCATCATCTTTTCTTCTTACCTCACACTTTAGGGGGCATCTGTTACACACCTAAGTGTTGCACTTAAGTGTCGTGACTATTATATTCCTAAGTGTCACACACCAAATGTTGCACCTAAGTGTTGAACTTAAGTGTCACACTTTACCAAGTATCACATTTAAGTGTCGCAACTTCATAACCATGAAGAAGCTTTTTTCATGACCCCTAGACAAGTTGGAATGGAAACCTTTCAATTGGAGGTCGAAATACTACCTTTTTCCTTGAGATTTTGGCCTTGTTTGAACATCATCTTCCCCCTTCCCATATACAAGGAGGGATAAACCCTGATCATTTCTCCCCAAGAGTGTATTATGGAGTGATAATCCCTTGTTAATCACCGTGTGCATAGTTATCGGGGGGCAATGAAGTAGTTGCAACCATCATGCCTTGATTTGTGAGGTTGTTTCCAAGATATTTCAGTTGGTTAATTGATCGGTTCGAGCTAACCTCTATTAAAGGAAGGTAAATATTGTTGGTTGAGCCAAATACTCATTTGAACACATCCTCGCCTCAAAACTATCATATGGTTGTGATGCCTCAATGCCTATATAATGGAGGCCATTCTTGAGTGAAAAGGGGAGGAGAGAATTGAGAGCATCATACTTACAAATTTGTGAGATTCAAGGGGCTGCAAAGGAGATCTTGGAGGAGAAACCCAGTTGGGCACATGCCTATTTTGAGGAGAAACCCAATTTTGGAGGGGAAATACCTAATTTTGAAATGCGGAAGTGGCAGGAAAAGCAACACGTGCAAGGTAAAGTTGCATGCAAAGGAGGAAAGCATGCAAGGTGCACATGCAAGAATACCTAACCAGGGTAGGGTTAGGGTTTTTGTAAGCAAGTGTAACAATTGTCTAGCTGGTAATGTAGTATAAATAAATACCTAGGAGGTCTAGGTTGGGGTTCGAGTAGGTTGAGTTGGTTGTGAGAACATATTAGAGAACTGTCACTGGAGAGGATTGTATGCATGACCTGATTTTGATAAGTTGTTGGGTTGTAGAGATGTAATTAGGACATATCTTGAGGGTTATATCATAGGTTGGGGAGTTTGGTGTGATCTAGTCCACGTCATAAAAGATCTCAATCCAACTGACAGAGGAATGTAGTGCACACAATGCCATATTTTTCATAACTATAGTAAAAGAGCCTAAGTGGCCAAATATTTGTGGACGTAGCCCAGGAGGGGTTAAACCACAATATATCATGTGTTATGTGAAATGTTGATTGTTTATGTCCTTGATGTCAATGGTTAAATCTTAGATGAATGTCTTGATGAAGTAGTTATATTTGTTGATTTACATGCATGAATAAAGAACGACAAAGTATTTAATATAGATGGATGATATAGTAAATGAATGAAGATCACAAAGTATAATCCCAGATCCCCACTCACTCCCAAACTCCAAGCACTTGAGCATTGCAGTCACCCATAGAACTACCTCTGGTGAGACTACGCAGTGCATTATGTGCGTTGTGTTTCCTTCTGGTTTACCAGAAGGGCCGATAGTTTTAGAGGAATTTGTTGGAAACCATAGTATATATGAATCTAGGTCAAACCAAGAGAAAGGAAGAAATCTTAGAGTATATAGTAAGCCACAAATGGTTCCATTGTCGGTTGGAACAATACGGGATTGAGTGAATTAGATCTGTTGAAGAATCAGTAAAAGAATGTCATATCTACTAAAGTATCATTAAAATAATGTTAGATCTGTTGATGAATCGTAAAAAAGAATGAAAGTATAGAAGGGAATGTTTAGGCCATGGAATCCAATGAAGGAGGATATTGAAAAATGGTTGAAAACCAAGGAGATTTAGTTTGCACATAAGGACAATAGAAACCCTAAAATAACACCGCACAAGTATCTAGAAAATTACATGTTTAGCGACCTACATGAGTTGTTTTTATGTGATTTCCTTCATGTGTTGGAGGAGTGGCTATTAAGGTTGAAATATAACCATCCTACAAATTGAATAATACAGATTGAGTAGAATCCTGTGGAGATCGCGTAGCTACAACATGTTAACAACAAATTCACGCATGTAGTAGATTTTTTGTTAGACAGTATTGTTGCAGGATTTATCACAGAATTTGCAGTAGATACTATGAAGTCTTATAGTGCAATAGAGAAAGAGTTCCTGAAGGGACCCAAATGTAGGTATATTATATCATTGTATACTTCCATCAAGATCTTATTGTATAAAAAAGGTGTGATGACTATGGCATCAAACAACTAAAATTCCTTGCGTGCATGGGGGAAGGGTGAAAGCACTGACAAGAACTAGAGAACTGGGGGAAGATATGGATAAAGGAAAGAAGGAGGAGGTTGTGGACCCAATAATTATGGAGGAAGATCAGATCAAGTAGATCATGATATGGAGTAATGTCCAACATTATTGGGAAAAATTCAAGAAAAGAGAAATAAGAACAATCATAATGTTCAGTGGATTTCTACAGAGGCAAGGGATGATGGAAGAAATATCAACATAGTTACACACAGAGGAGATAAGACAAGAGCTGACGTAGTATGACAGGATCCATCACAACACCAATGAGTGATGAAGAATAATGAACCATAGAAACAATTCGATGCGGGGGAAGAAAAAAAAATATGCAAGGAGGCAAGACAGGAGCTCCTCATGAAGGATGTTGCATCTACATCAACCACACAACACGCCCAAAACGTACCAATGTATGGAATTCCCTCCTTAATGGACCACACCAATGAAACACAAGTTGTAGAGCAAGTAAGTACCATAAAGACTTTTCTGCAATCTTGTGTTAAGCTACTGAATGACCAATCATCTGTTATAATCTTTCAAAATATGTTAGAAAAATGTAACACAAAAGTAGAGGGGAAGTTAGAACAGAAAAAATTCAATCACCTTCATACAAGAAGGAGGGACATCATACTAGATTTAGGCTCTGAGGTAAATGTGTTACCTAAGAAGACATGGCAGTGTATGGGAGATCCCACACTAGGTTATTCACTTGTCCAATTGAAGCTAGCAAACCAACACGGAGTTCTACCAATTGGAAGGATTAAGGGTGTGACAGTAGATTTGGATGGAGCATGCACCAAGGCAGACTTTGAAGTAATAGAAATATTAGATGGTACAACACCTTATCCAACATTG
>SNQJ01S0210472.1:0-15989 GCA_010110895.2 Picea sitchensis
TGCATATTTATTTTTGTATATAATTTTTATGCCACTAGAGAAGCTCTTGAGAGTGCTTATAAAGAACTCTCTCTCTAGTCCTTTTTTGATGCTCTAATTCGAGAACAAGATAATCTTGTGCAACTTGGACTGATCAAAATTGCAGGTACATCCAACAAATCCTTAGTGGCCTAACAGGAAGATAAATCCGATAATCCAAAGAAGCAACATCCTTGACAAAACAATAAGAAAAAAAAGGGTCCCAAACCCTCTTCGCTAGCTTCTATTTCGACTGGTTACAAAGGAGCAAAATATAAAAATAAGAAGAGTTGGATAGGAAATGTGGAAATAATATTCATGAAAATCCTAAGTATGGAAGAGGTGTGCAGAAGAAGAAGAAAGAAGACAAGTCAGGAGCAAAGTGCGTAGTTGAGGCACATATAGGCTCAGGATCGTGCAGTTGAGGCACATCCAAAAGTACAACACGTAGTAAGAGGAATAAAGTAAAGGAATAAAGCAGAGAATAAAGCAAGAGAAGAAAGCGGGTGAAAATGAAGGATGACAACCCAACGTGCTAAAGATAGAAGGACGCCCAAAAGCAGTAAGAACAACATCGAGACCACAAAAGAAACATGCAGAAGGAAAAGTAGGAAAATCAAGCCTGATCAATGAATCAACTTGAGTTGTTAGGAATTTTAATAGGGTTTTGGGGTAAGAAAAGTAGGGTTTTAAGCCCTAGAATTTATATATAAATATGTAATGGGTTGGGAGAATAGAGGTTCCTCCTGAGTGGTTCATTGTGTTGAGTTCCTCTCTTTTAGTTCCAATGAGTCATGAGTTCTGTATGAGAGAAGAGTCTATGTCTGAATGCCGAAGATATGTTGCACAGAGAGAGAGAGGATTGCACTACATAGCTGCTAAGCTAGATGGAGGAGAATATAACATGTTGTATCTTTGTAAGCACAGTGTGCAAGCTTAAGACAATTACATAAAGCATAATAAAGAAGCTATTCGTTGTGGACATAGCCCAAAGTTGGGTGAACCACATTAACTACTATGTTTATTTGTTTGTTATGTGATTGATCATGGATACTTTCTTGATGCATGTTAGACTAGAATTATCTTATGTGTGATTATTGCACAATAAGTTATGAATGTTACAGTACTTGGTTTATGCTGAAATATGAAGTATAATGGTAATACATAACTGAATTCACTAAATAACCTAAATAGAGAATAACACACACATAACATATAGGTGAGAATAAATAGGATGATTACCTCCCATTCCCTCACTACCACAGAAACTCAGTTTTTTCAACTCTAATAGATACCTCGGGTGAGAATTCACTTGCATGCAGGTGATGCCGAAAGGGATGGTGTATGAAGGGTTTTATTGGTCACCATAAATCGAACCTAGTGTCTTACAACCGTGTGCACGCTAACAAATGGTTCCATTGCCGAGACCCAAAATCTGTGATTGAGGGAATGTTTTGGAGGCCAACTAAGAAGGAAATCCAAAAATGGTTAGAAGGGAAGGAACAAAAGTTTACTCAGAAAGAGAATAAAAACCCTCATATGAGTAATGAGCAATGGATGCAAAGGTATGTGTACACAAAGCTGCATGAAATTTTCTTTGGTGAATTTCTGATTATTCTGACTAAGTGGTGAGAAAGATTAGTGGAGAATATTGGAAGGTACCGAAATGTAGCGCCGAGAAACTAGACTGTTGAGTTGGTAAGACAACTAAATTCTATAAGTAATACAAATTCTCATGCAGTGGATTTCTGGTTAGATAGAATATTAGGAGGATATATTACAAAGTTTGCAATAGATTGTACCCATTCATACATTGTTGCAGAAATGGACTTCTTCAAAGGTTCGCGTGGAAGGTTCATGAAATCATTGGGTACATGGATAAATATGATATTGTGTGACAAGTGCATGATGGAAATGGATTTTGATTGCTAAGGGGATTCACACACATAGGGGAACTAGGGGATGAAAAGAGGATAGTTTGAGGACAGAAGAGAATGAAGGGAGAAATGAAGAAGGAAGGGAGGGACTGAGGACACATAGAATTGAAGAAGTTGTATCAGAGGTTGGATTATTGCGTAGTGGAAGGAGGTACAAGAGGAAAAATATTGGGGCTAAGAAAGGAGAGATGCACAATGAGCCAGAGTGGAGACGACCTTGTGAAATAGTCAAAATCGTAGAGATAACACACATAAAAGGAGAGGAAGATGAGTTCCAGTCCAACCCTATAATATAAGAGCTGTTAAGTCCTACTTAGATTGGATCCTGTTTCGAATCTATGACCCATGTGCATTGCCACAATCAAAGATAAAAATTGAAGACTTATCAAAATAACTTATAGTTAGCAAGGGAGGACATAGTAGTAGCAATCAAATTAGTGGAAGTAGTGCACAAATTCAGAGTCAACCAACATCGCCAAGAGGAGGGACTACACAAAGCAATATGACAGGGGTAGACAACACCCTTAGAATACCTGAGTTTTAGGGAGTTGGTTTAGAGGACTCAGAACAACATCTGTCTATCTGCGAGACAATTTGGGATGTAAATAATTTCCAGGACAAGGCCGTAAAGATTGCACAGTTGTCAACAATGTTCAGTGGTCGTGCACTAGTTTGGTTTATGAAGCTGCATAGTACCACTCCTACAAGACATGCCGTGACATTGGTGGAGATAAGACAAACACTATTGAAATATTTCAAGAAGACAAAGTCTAAGTTGCAGTACATTAAATAAACAAAGGAGATTAAATAGGTGAATACTGAATCAGTCTGGGATTTTGTTCAAAGATTCAAGAATCTGATGGGTATATTGAATTTCCAGATCCTTGATCAACAACATCAAGAATGGTTTATTTTAGGGCTTCTACCACACATTCATGGGTCGTTGATTCAAAAGAAGGTAGCATCGCAGCCTGAAGCTTTGGAGATTGTGATGAAATTGGAAGCATCCCTTGTAGGAGACATTGGAGGGATGACACAAGTTCAGATGCAATTAGCTGCTTTGACAATTCAATTTGTAGAACTCACAAAAGGTAAGGAAAAACAAGAACAAGTTTGGTGTACCAAGTGTAGGACATAAGGCCACCAAAAGGACGAATTCCCAACATTTGCACAGTATTTGGCAGCTGGAGCACCAAATCCATTACCAGAAGAGGGGTATTGTGAGATATGTAAGAAATGGGGACATCATCCAAATGAGTGTCCATTACTATAGAAGTACCAGAGTACACCAAAGAAGTTGTTTTAAATTTTTTGCAAGTCAGACATATATGAAGAAAAGGATTGCCACACATTCAATTTGGTGAGGGAGTGCACTTCTGATATGTACATGATTCAGGAGGAGAATGCTGCAACATAATGAGGGCATCAACATTATAATAATCATAGAGGATTTAGTCCAGGAAACAAAGGAAATTTTGGCAGATGTCACGATAGAGTAAATGTTGGTGAAGGAGGAAGAGAACCGATAATATATTACAATTGAAATAAACCAGGACACTTAGCTTGCGATTGCCCGAACCCATGTACAATGTGCACATACTGTAGAGTACTAGAACATGCAATAGAATATTGTCCTCAACTAGTTGTGAAATGGTAGGAAAGAGAGAATCAGAACCAAAATCGAATTCAAAATGTAAAGAGGATATTAGCCGAAAGACGTAATGAAGGACCTAGAATATAAGTTGTTACGCACGAAGGAGCTAGATCAAGAGATGATGTGATGAATGGAGGGAAGCAGACTGAGCAATGGTTAAGGAAGTCTACAGGAGCTATGCCAACATTCAATCCTTTGCAAGAAAAGGAGACGTATCAAAGGGATATAAAAGAGTTACTTGGATAGGATTGGGGAGCATCAACATCATATGCACCTCAAGTCAGGGACCACACTATGCTAGAGAAGCCACTTGGAAAGGAAAATTCTCTATGAGAATTATTGAGAATTTGTGTAGGGATGATGAAAGATGAAACTGCACTGAATACACTGTATGAAATGATTGATCATTCCATGCAAGGAAGGGAAATTCCCATCGCACAGAGGGTGGTGAATCGGGTACTGTGAAAAAACAGGACCAACAAAGAATTCATATTCAACGTGCATATTGGAGAATACGATGTGGATAATGTTATCTTATACTTGGGGTATGATGTGAATATGTTACCAAAGAAGACCCAAGAGATGATGGGGAAATCCAAGCTGATCTAGTCACATGTTTAGTTAAGGCTCACAAATCAACACAAGATACTACTGATTGGTCGATTGACATGAGTACCTGTGAACATAGATGGGGTGTGTAGTGTGGCATATTTTGAAGTAATTGATATTGTGGATGATAGTAAACCATATCCAAAATTGATAGGATTAGAATGGGCCTTTCATAATCAGGCCATCATTAATCTGAAAAAGAGGGAAATGATATTTGAAGTCGGAGAGTTGAAAGTTACTACACCATTGGACCTGATAGAAGGAAAGAGGTACATAGAGCCAACAAAAGAGAATGACATTGAAAACCTATATACCATGACTGCACAAATGGATGATTATGTTAACCCCATTATAGATAGTGCACTAAGTTGTCTAAGTATCAGTTCATGTGCATCAGACTCAGAGGAAGGTCTGGAGCATTGGCATGAGAGGATGCATGGAGTATCAACTAGATGATGTGCACACATAACTTGGGAATTGTGTTGGATTGGAACAAATCTATGTGATAGAATCGGGTATGATGGATTGAATGATATAAGCTTCTTTGTAAAGGAATTTAAGTTGCATGTACTTGAACAACGAAGGTTGTTGGTACTAGATGTTTTCCTAAAAGTGACTCCAACCGGATGGTGGGATGCACACAAAGAGAGAATGGAATATTTTTCGCAATGTAAAAGGCTAATGCAAGTGATATTTGGTAACAAATTGAAAAATATAACACAAAATTATACATGGGAGAGTGATCCAACAGGTCACATTGAGCAGTGCAGAACCTTATGGAGTTTAGTACCAGAGACATAATGGACACACAAATTTATACATACACTGCATACAATTATGAAGAACTAGTATCTGGAATTGGAAATACGCAGGGAGACAACAATATGGGACGAGCTGGTCCGAAGATTTGAGGTAACATTTACCTTTGAACATGAATCCACATTAATGGATGCAACGCTACAAGTTATTCAAACCAATTTTTTTTTAGAATAAGGGACTATGAAGGTGGTACCAATGTGAAATGTGCACAAATCTTCGATGACTATATATGAGTTATTAGAGTGCTACAATGTTGCTAAGGAAGAACAAGATGAAGAAGATCCCATGAATGTAAAAGTATTTGAAACAAAAGGAGAATGGGAAGTGGAAGGGAAAAAACTTGAGTCCACTACATACACACAACCAATAAAGACAAAAAAGGTAAACATTGGGACAATAGAGAATCCCAAGTTTGCACAGATAGGGGATTAATGGAGTGGTGAGACAATAGAGAAGATTACATACTTACTGCATGAATATCAAGCCCTATTCCCAACAACATTTTCATATATGAAGGGGATATATGGGGACTTAGGCGAGATGAATATTTCGTTAAAACTAGGTGCTAAGCCAATGCGACAATGACTCTACAGGTTAAATCCTTAGTACAAGGAGAAGGTGAAAGAAGAAATAGACAGGATGTTGGGAGCATGAATCATTGAACCCATGGAAGAATCATAGTGGATCAGTCCAATGGTAGTGCAAGACAAGAAGATAGTAGGAATACAGATTTGCATGGATCTAAGGAAGTTGAATGATGCATGTTTACATGATCCATTTCCAACACCATTCACAGATGAGGTATTTGAGAACGTAGGAGGCCAAGATATGTACTCGTTCAAATATGGATTCTCGGGGTACCATCAAATAAAAATTGCGTAGGAGGACCGGTACAAGACTACTTTCACGACATAATGGGGAAGTTATCAGTGTACAGTAATGCCCTTTGGACTGAAGAATTCCCCTGCAGTGTTTTCCAGAGTTGTGGTTGCAACGTTCAAGGAATTTATTCAGAAGTATACCTTGACGATTGGACTGTGTTCAATCTATTGATGGATCACATAGAAGTACTTGGGCTAATGTTGGATAGGTGTAGACAGTGTCATATTTAACTGAATTTGAAGAAGTGTATTTTTTTCGCGTCGTTTGGCATTTTGTTGGGCCATGTGGTCCGCAAGCAAGGATTACTAGTGGATCCAACCAAGATTGCAATGATTATGGAGTTAGAACCACCTACATCAATCAAACAGTTGAGGGAAACTATGGGTCACACAAGATATTACAAGAATTTTATCAAAGGATATGAGTAGATTACAACACCTATGGAAAAGTTGCTGAAGAAGGAAGTGAAGTTCCAATGGAATGAGGTCTATCTGAAGGGTTTAGACACCTTAAAGAAAAAACTAGTGACCACACTAATTTTGATCTTTCCAGATTGGAACAAGGAGTTCCATGTTCATGTAGATGCGTCATCCATAGGGTTGGGCGTAGTACTATCTCAACTAGGGGAGGGAGACATAGATCACCCAATTGCGTTTGCAAGTAGGAAGTTGTCCATAACAAAGAAGAATTACACCACTACAGAACGACAAGGATTGGCAATGGTATATGCGCTACAAAAGTTCAGACATTATTTATTGGGATCTCAATTTAAGATGTAAACAAACCATTCTGCACTAATATACTTAGTGAACAAGCCAATGCTGGGGGGGAGAATATGCATATGGATACCGTTGTTTCAGGAATACAATTTTGATGTTGTGGTGAAACCAGGGAAGTTGAATGCATGATCGTATCACCTATCGCTCATACTTTCAAGAGAAGATGCAGGGAATTTATATGACAACTTACCATATGCACAACTATTTTCTGTCAAGATGGTGGATGACTACTTTTTGGATATCGTATAGTTTCTAAGTATAGGAATGGCTCCATCAGACATGACAGTTGTGCAAAATAAAAAACTTGTAGTTAAAGTATCATATTATCAGTTGACTGCAGGAAACTTATACAAGTTAGGTGCATACGGAATACTGAGATGATGTGTGTTGGAATATGAAAGACCAATGATACTTGCAGAAGCACATGATGGGATTGCAGGAGGACATTACACAGGTAAAGAGACTACTTAAAAGATTTATGCACAGGGCTATGGTGGACCACACTTCACAAAGATGCTAAGGAATATTTCCAGTCATGCGATGCATGTAAAAGAGTGGTAAAACCATAAAGGAGGGACCAAATTCCCTTAAATCCACATGTTATGTTGCAAGCATTTGATAAATGGGTCATAGACTTTATGGGGCCAATTAAGCCACAAGCAAGAATATCAGGAGCAAGGTACATAATTATTGCGATAGAGTATTTTACTAGATGGGAAAAAGAAACACCAATCACAGACTGCACCATAGAGACTGCTATGATAATTTTGTTTGAGAATGTCGTCACATGATTTGGATGTCCGCACATATTAGTCAGTGATCAAGGAACACACTTTATGAAGAACACAATTGCAACACTGGCTAAGGAATTTCAAATTCATCATCAGAAGAGTACCCCATATCATCCTCATGCTAATGGGACAGTGGAATATTTTAATAAAATTATGGAGAATGCTTTGGCAAAGATATGCAACGTAGGGAGAGATGATTGGTAATTAAGATTTCCTACTGTTTTATTGGCTTACAAGACTACAAGTAAAAATTTGACAGGGAAGAAACTTTTCAGGTTGGTTTATAGGCAAGAAGTAGTGATGCCAATGGAGTTTATTCTAGCAAAAATCAATGATGACGATGTCCAGTTTTCAACGCAGGTGTTGGCCTACAAATTGTTGTGAAAGTCTCATAATGAAAAAGTACCGGATGTAATAATCTCAACCACAAAAAAATGCTCAGAAGGAATCCAAAATAATTGGGCCACCTTCTTGGTGAATCAATTTTTGATAGACTATCTAGAGGCCCAGGAGAAAGGCACAAAGTTTCATTATGCTTGGCTTCTTATTTTGATTGCACTGGTAGGATGGAAGGAACCGTTTTATTACCAATGCATGAGAACAACCGATATAGGTAATATGGTCGCGTGGTATGCCAACTTGTGGCATACGCCCAACAAAAGGAGGAAAACATAAAACAATGTTACATTTTATGTATACTTTGATACGATCATGTACATAATCGAACATACACCGTGAATCACAACTGAGACGGTATAAACCTACCAGGACATTGCACGATTCAAAGAAGGGATGCACCATATGTATATTCAAGCAAAAAGGGACACTGCATGACAATAGCTACCTACCAACTACAAGTTAACATTAGAGGATGTATGATGATTGCTAATGATTGGGAATATGGGTGGAAACCCCAACATAACAAATGAGCCACCCATAAGAGTAAGAGGAGGAGGAACATGATAGAGATAAAGACAAATTGGATGAAGGGCAGGGGAATGACCAGAACAGTGGCGCAAGAAATATGCTAGGACCGTTCGTAGGAGAAGGGAAGCCCATAGTTCCCAAAGCAAGAGTAAAACGTAAGGACAAGGGGAAGGAGAAAGAAGGAGGTGTGTGCAAGAAGAATAAAGTGCATAAGGTACCCCCTACCTATAATTTGATCGATGATGACATGGACCGAGTTGGATACCATGTATGAGATGCCGCATAAGAGGTCATGGAGGAAACTACGAGAAAACAAGAAAAACAACACCAGAAGGTGCAGGATTAGATGAAAACATTACAACAACTCTTGGAAGTAGCCATAATAACACGAGAGCGTAGATAAGAGGGAGGACCATCCATAATTTCGGTAGAGTAAGTAGAAGCTTCTCATCGAGTCTTGACCGAGTTAGCAACTGGGCACATGATGTTACAAATTGGGATAGACACAGTCGAGTTCCCAACACCCGAACTATAAGAATAGATGAAGACATTGAGCCACTTGAACATATTGGTGTCATGGATTCCTATATACATATTACAAATCTTGCAAATAGGCATTTTGCATGATATTAGGCTCTGTGCATATGAAGAACTTTGGGAAACAATCAAAGTAATGGATGAAAGGGATCAATTGTAGTAATAATATGAAATTGCTCCACAATAAAAGAGTGAAGTTGAAGGGAAAGTGGAAGGAGTGAGGAAGGAAAATAATGAGGTCGAGGAAAGAGCCATGAAATATTTAAAGGAAAAAGATGAAGTTGAGATAATGGCGCAGAAGACACAAGCGACCATCCAGAAGTTGTACAAGGAAATTATAGAAATACTAATAGTAGTAGAGGCTACGATGGAGGAGCATGTATTGAAAATTGGTGAAGTCATCAAAGGATTCCGCATGAAAATCAAGGACCTACAGTTGCACAGTATGCCGGGAACACCACTAGAGGAATGAGCAGGATGAGAGAGAACAACAATGATGACAACAAAAAAAATCACAAATTTGGAAGAAGAATGCACAAAACTCTGCGAGGAAATTGCACAAATCTGGAAAGATCTGGTCGAAGATATAGAGATGAAGGCCATGGAAGAAAAATTAAGGGAAGCACAGGAAAAGGCCTAGAGAGATTCAGAGAGAATAAACACCCTTCCACCAGTTGAACGAATGACAACCATTTTGGCACAAAGGCAGTCAAACGTGGAAGTTGAAAAGATGAGGGATTAACAAAAGATCCTTCAACAACACATAGGACCATTGCAAGAAGAATCATTGAAGGTGATAGGAGATCTATCAACCACACAGGGCAAGGTGAAACATGAAACACATGAAATAGAAGAAAATATTATGTCCTTGACTGCACATGGGGTAGAAGAAATTGTGAAAACTGAGGAAACAATACTAAAGGAAGTTGAGGCAGCTAAGGAAGCCTCTGAAAATTTCATCGAAGCATGGAGGCGAGCCACATGTGAGTTTTTGGGGCCTATTGAACATGCAATGTAGAATAATATTCATGAAAATCCTAAGTATGGAAGAGGTGCACAAAAGAAGAAGAAACAAGACAAGGAAAGAGTGGAGTGCGTGGTTGAGGCACATCCAGGCTCGAGATCATGAAATTGAGGCGCATTCAGGAGTACAGTGTGCAATAAGAGGGATAAAACAGTGGAATAAAGTAAATGAATAAAGAAGAGAATAAAGAAAGAGAAAAAAGTGGGAAAAAAGGAAGGATGACATCCTGACGTTCTAAATATATAAGGACATGCAAAAACAGGAAGAACAATATTGAGAGATCAAAAGCATCATGCATAAGGAAAAGAAGGAAAATAAATACTGATCAACGAGTTAAATTGAGTTGTCAAGAATTGTAATAGGGTTTTGGGGTAAGAAAATTAGGGTTTTAAGCCCTAGAATTTATGTATAAATATGTAATGGGTTGGGAGAATAGAGGTTCCTCCTGAGTGGTTCCTCGTTTTGAGTTCCTCTCTTTTAGTTCCATTGAGTCGTGAGTTATGTAGAGTCCTGTATGAGAGAAGATTCTATGTATGAATGCCGAAGAGATGTTGCAGAGAGAGAGAGAGGCTTGCATTACAAAGCGGCTAGGATAGATGGAGAAGAAGATAACATGATGTATCTTTGTAAGCACTGTGTGCAAGCCTAAGACAATTACATAAAGCATGATAAAGAAGCCAACCATTGTGGACGTAGCCAAAAGTTGGGTGAACCACGTTAACTACTGTGTTTATCTATTTTTTATGTGATTGATAATAGATACTTTCTTGATTCATGTTAGAATAAAATTACCTTATGTGTGATTATTGCACAATAAGTTATGGATGTTATAGTACTTGGTTTATGCTGAAATATGAAGTATAATGGTAATGCATAACCAAATTCACTAAGTAACCTAAATAGAGAATAATGTGTACATAACAGATAGGTGATAATAAGCAGGACGATCACTTCCCATTCCCTCATTACTGCAAAAACTCGGTTCCTACAACCCCAATAGATACCTCGGGTGAGACTTCACTTGCATGCAGGTGATGCCAAAAGGGTTGGTGTCTGAAGGGTTTTTTTGGTCAAGATAAATCAAACCTAGGGTCTTACAACCGTGCACATGCCAACAAGAAGACTAACAAACATTGCAACTTTTGTGGGAAAGATGGTAATGTGGAGTCCAAAGTTTTTAAGAAGATGGAAGCTTTGGAAGCGACAATGAAGAAACAAAACATCAGTATTGATTCTTCTTCTTCTAACTCTTATTCTCATGGACATGCACTTTATTCTTCTGGTTTATCCTTCAATGCAACTTCTACTTCTTTTTCTGATGAGTGGCTTATTGATTTTGGATCATCTTATCATATGGCTATGGATAAAGCCATATTTTCCGCTCTAAATGAATGTAAAATCAAGTAAATATTTGTTGGTGATTTTATATCTCTTAGTGTTGCAGGGTATGAACCAATTATGGTAAATATTGGTCATTTCGATGATATATTATGTGTTCCAAGTCCTTCCTACAATGTTATATCAATATATCAAATCACTCATTCAGGTGAAGATAAAACCATAGATTTTGCACCTCACCAAGTTTTAATTAAGGATTTAAAATATCCTAACCATGTCCTAGAAATTAGAATTGTTGTTGATATTACCAGGTTGTACAAGTTTGATGACTTTGGGTCATCATCTTTTCCATCAGTTTTTGTTGCTCATATGATGACTTGAGAAAAAATTGGCATGAGTGGTTTAGTCATCCAAACTATCACTCATTGCATCAACTATGTAATCATAGATGGTGACTGATCTTCCTCTTATTTCTTGCAGAGATGGTTTTTGTGCCAGTTGTGTTCTCAACAAACATCATCACGACAATTTTGACAAATGTGCCTCTTGGCACACCTCAACCTCTTTGCAACTTGTTCACAGTGACTTGTGTGGTCCACTTTCTTCTCCTTCTTTTTCTGGGTGCAAGTATTTCTTAACTTTCATCTATGACTTCTCCAGACACACTTGGGTTTACTTATTAAAACTTAAGAGCGAAGTTTTTGACAAGTTTTTGGCCTACAAGACCCTTGTAGAAAAAAAATTTGGACATCAACTTCAAAGGTTAAGAACAAATAATGGAGGCAAATATGTGAAAACAATTTTACAAGTTACTGCACTACATAAGGCATCCAAATGCAACACACTATTCCATATACACCACAACAAAATGGTGTTGCTGAGAGAAAGAATCATACATTAAAATAAATGGATAACTATATGATCCAATCTAAGGGGTTAAGTCTTAATTATTGGGAAAAATCCATTAATAATGGAAATTACATAGTAAATCACACTCCCACAAAGGATCTAAAAAATATAACATTGGAAGAAGAATGGAATAAAATTAACATAGATGTAAGATGCTTTCGTGTAATTTGGCAGTGTAGCATGGGCTCACATTCCTAATGAGAAAATGAAATATTTACATCCTAAAAGTGAGAAGTGTATTTTTTTTGGTTATTATGACGATGTAAAAGGTTACAGACTTGTTTAACCTCATCCTGTGAAATTATTATTAGAAGAGATGTTAAATTTTATGAAAACATCTTGTCCTGTGAGCCTATTTCAACATTTGTGCCTTCTTCGGCCTACAAGCCATCTTTGGTGTTTGTTCCATCTTCTATTCCTATTCTGGTTTCTTCTTCCTCAGATGATGACATTGAGGATGAAAATCCACCTCCACCTGCTCACCTTCCTCTATATAAGTCCATTGAACATGAACCTGCACCAACACCACAACTTCCCCGATGGGTCCGTTCAACTCGAGAAACAATTGGTGTTCTTGTTGGCGATCCTTCAGATCAACGTCGAACATGTTCACAGTTCCAACTAGCCTCTTTTATTTTGTCTCAAGTTTCATGGAATCATGATATAGATACATTTGCAAAAGCTTCAGGTCATCTAGATTGGGATATAACAATGAATGAAGAGTTTCATTCTTTAATGGAAAATGATAATTGGGATCTTGTACCTCTTCTAAAAGGAAGAACGCCTTTTAGATGTAAATGGGTGTATAGAACTAAGTATGCATCAGATGGAAGTGTTGAAAGACACAAGGCTCGATTAGTTTCCAAATGGCTCTCTCAAGTTGAAGGAATTGAATATAATGAAACCTTTTCCCTTGTAGCCAAAATGAATTACATCATCCTTGTTCTAGCCCTTGCAGCCTCACATAAATGTGAGGTCCATCAGATGGATGTTAAATATACCTTCTTGCATAGGGATTTTTAAGAGGAAATATATATGGAACAAACTCCTGGCTATGTCCATAATGACTCTAGCCTTGTTTGTCACCTTAAGAAATCTATTTATGGTCTTAAGCAAGCTCCTTGAGCTTGGTATGCCAAAATTCACAACTTTCTTCTTGACACTAACTTTTCTAGATTCCATTATGATCCTAATGTCTATACCAATAAAGTAGGAAGCTATATCATAATCCTTCTTCTTTATGTTGATGATATTATCCTCACTGGTAGTGACCCTAAACCTTCAAACCATGTGAAAACCATCCTTAGGAAGAAATTTCAAATGATTGGCTTAGGCTATTTTCACTATTTCCTTGGCCTCCATGTATTGAAAACCAAGGAAGGAGTATTTCTTTCCCAGTATAAGTATGCTTATGACCTTCTTCATCACTTTCACATGGATGATTCTAAACCAACCCCTTCTCCCTTTCAATATGTAATCAAACTTGCTTCTAGTTGTACTTTTCTCGAAGTTGATGACGCATTGTAGCATCAGTTAGTTGGTAGCCTCTTATATCTAACTCACACCCTTCCATATATTTCCTTTTCTATTGGTCTTGTTTCCCAGTATATGCAAACACCCCATGAAATCCATTGGAAAGTACCTAAAAGGATACTTTAGTATGTCTGGGGTATAGTTCGGTTCGATATACATTACAACTCAGGGGGGAATCCTTGATTGGTTGGTTTCACTAATTTAGATTGGGCTAGAGACCTCGATGATCGAAAGTCTACTGTAGGTTATGTTTTCAGCCTTGGTTCATGACCTGTCACTTGGGCCTATAAGAAAAAACATTCCATTTCTCTTTCTTCAACACAAGTGGAGTATCGAGTAGTGGTTAATGCAATTAAGGAAGCCTTGTGGATTTGACAGATCTTTTCAAAGTTTGGATTCCAACAACAACATTTGACCACCCTATGGTGCGAAAATCAGAGTGTCGTCAAGCTTAGTAAAGATTCAGTTCAAAATCAATGCAACAACACATTGAGATACACATGCACTTCATCAGAAAAATCATTCATGATCGAGTTATTGAAGTTTTATTTTTCCCTACAGAAGATCAAGTTGCAGACATTTTCACAAAGTCACTTACATAAACGAAGTTTTCCAAACTTCTATCTATTTTAAGAGTTCAAGAAGTTGTCATTAAGGGGGGATAGGCTCTAATGCCTCCTTCCTTCTCCTATTGTGTCACCTTTGTAAATCCTTCAATTTTATCCCAAGTTGTTCTTAAAGTGGGATGTTAGGATATTTCGACACTTCGAAGTTAGTTAAGATCAACTTGGTCTAATGTGTCAATGTTAGGTAAAAATGTGTTTCTTAGTTTGTTTATTTAATATACATTAGTATTCATTTGTTGGTAGGTAATCCGATGGTCACAATATGTTCCTGACATATAGTGATCCAACGAATCATATTCTCCTTGATCTTGATGACTACATTGATCCATGGATTAGCACTTGATTGCTCCATGATCTCTATTTAAAGAGAATGGAGGGTCATTTTCTGATGATCAATTGTGAGAAACTCTCTTGTAAATCTCTTTGTAATATTTTCTTTTGCGTTAATAAATTGCGCCAAGTGGCCATGTTGGATGGGGTTGTGGATGTTTCCCCATAGGGGTTTTACCACGTAAACACATCGATGTGTTGATCTTTGATCTAGTTGTGTGAATGGTTATTGAAGGTGTTCATCCTCTACTGGAATACCTATGTTGTTTAACACTCATATCATCCCTATTATTACATTCATCAATACAAGTAAGTTTAGCAATAAAGTTATCATAAATATTTTCAGGAGTTAATTCCTTTAATCCTTTTATATTTTTTTTAGTTAAAGTTCAAGCATGATTTTTACTATTAGAGGATTCATATATGGAAGTATCATGCCAGATATTTAGAGTTAGAATTAAGGCTTGTGATTTGAGTTAGTCTCATGATCATACACAATACAAAAATTAATAATTTGGTTTAATAATGGGATATTTTGTATAACATAATCAATGACACTATTTTGAAGACCATGAATACAAGTCACTTGGTTCGATTTTGTTCATCGCCTTAATCCATTGAATATAGATGTGTGTGTGTGTGTGTGTGTGCACAAGTGTATAAACAATAATTGGTAGATATTTTAATATTAGGAAAAAGGATGCAACAAAGATTGTAATAGAAGTAAAAAGAGAAAACATCCAAGATATTTCCATGTTTTGAAGCCGAGGCTTAACAACCCTAGTTCAAAAATTACTAGCCCACTTTTCCAAGTGCCAAGAGGAGCTACATTCCAAAATTTCTTGCATGAGTATATTCACACAATTTGCTTACATAACAAAAGACAAAATAAATACATAATTATACTGGATTGCAGGCTCAACTTCTTGTCACCACTGGTTGAGATGATGATGGAGACTTATTCTTCTTTCCTACTTTCATCCACATTTATTTTTATTCATTGGAGTCTATGTTGTTCCTACTAGTTTGAATTTGGCTTGATTTGGTGGTTTTGCTTGTTCCAGTGCCTTAGCATCTCCATCCTAATCTACCCAAATTTCCATTGGTCGAGGAATTAATTGAATATGTGTTTCCTACCCAAAATCAAGAGAGTCAAGTTCTTCTTTCTCTAGTTTCTTAGATGCCATTTCTGTCTATTTTTATTGAGGTACCATATTTGGTTGGATTGGAGGATCTACTTGTGATGGTGTTCCATTAGAATGAAATAATAATTGAT
>SNQJ01S0210474.1:0-15989 GCA_010110895.2 Picea sitchensis
TACAATTTATTCTATCATAATATTTGGCTAGGTTGAGTTTTAAGATCATTCTTGGTTTTCTACTAGTTTTTAGAGAGTGAATGGCTTCACGAGACATGATTATCCCATCAATAATTTGACAACCATCTACAAATCCTCCTTGCTCGAGAGAAATGATTTCCTAAAAGAGAGGCTTGAGTCCATTTAGTATGATTTTAGTGATAATTTTGTAAATTACATTGCATAAAGAGATAGGTTGAAACTTTTCTACTAAATTTGCTTCCCTTTCTTTAGAAATCAAGGTTAGAAAGGTGGCATTGAAATCCCACAAGATTGATATGGAGGATCTAGACTCTTCTACAATTGACCAAAGGTCTTTGTCGATAATGTTCTAGCAAGTTTGGAAGAAGTCCTTTGTGAAGCCATTCGGCCCCGACACTTTCCCCTTTGGAAATTATTTGACTATCTCTTCAAACTCCTTCATGATCATACTTCACATAATACTGCAGTTGTGAGCCAGAGAGACCGATTTTTGGATCACCCTCTTAATATAGTTTTTGGCCTCCCTCTTGTCCACATCTGGTTCATATACCAAGTTGCTATAGTGGATTATCAAGTTCTTTTCAATATCCTCATGCATTTATAGAGTCTCCCCACCTTCCTCATGTAGGGAATCTATCATATTTTAATTCCTTCTCTTGAGTAAGGAGCTATGGAAAAATTTAGTGTTCTTGTCCCCCTCCTTGAACCAATGGACTCAAGATTTATGGTGGAACGTGATCTCTTATTGAATGTCTCACTCATTAATCTCTAGGAGAAGTTGGATCTCCTTACTCCGGAGCTCCGAGGAGTGTCCTTCCTGGGTTATTTGTTCTTGAATTCTCGCCATCTCTACTTCCAGTTTTATTTTTTCTTCTTGGATGTTCCAGAAAACCTCTTTATTCCATTTCTTGAGGAATGTTTTGGTGTGCTACAATATTTTCTAAAATTGATACATATTTGTTCCATAAATATCTTGGTTCTTCGACCACCATTCTATAATTCTCTGCATAAATTATGGGTGTCGGGTCTAGATTGTTTCGAATATGAAAGGATTATGGTGAAGCGTTATACAAATGTCCCATCTAAGAGAGATGGGCCAATGGTATGATTCATAAAAGGGTTGAATGTCCATCAATATGGCTTGTCTCTCTTGGTACAAGGCTTCTGAGACCATAAATCTATCCAATCGTTCTACTTTATGATTTTTTTCCTCCTCTCCTATTACTCCAAGTGTATCGTCCCCCTGATAGAATGATGTCAATAAGCCCTAAATGATCTACTAATTCCTTGAAGGTATAATTCTCTGTAAAAAACTAGCACAATCCTCCTTTCTTATCTTGCAAAGATGTTATTAAGTTGAAGCCTCCTCCTAATACCCACTCTTGATCTTTCAATAGTAGACCTATGTTTGTGATATTTTTTATGATGTCCCTTTTAGCTGCAGGAATCAGGGGACCATAAGCATTAGACACATAGCCTTTCTCATCTAATCCTAATTTCTTATTTGAGATCATAATTATTCTATTGGAGTGGGACACCAATTCCACCTTAACATTATTTGGTTTTCATAGGTGGTTTATCCCCCCTGAAGCCCCTTCAACTTCGATGCATACCACTTCACATTGTTTCCATATTTTTTTTTTTTCTATTTTCCCATATTGTTGTTATCAAAATTAGTTTCTTGAAAAATTAATATATCTTCTTTTTCTTGATCTATTTTTTTCCTGAGAATTCTATGTTTGGATAAAGCATTCAATCCCCTCATATTCTAGGAAAATATTCTCATATTTAACAATTGGTTTGGGGTAAGAAGTAACTTTCTGGTAGTCCCACGACCTTACTGGATTTGATTATAATTGCTCATGTTTCTTCTAAGACCTATTTATGGGGCTTGTGTTTCATCTTCTTTTCCTCTCCCCCTGGTTTTTTTTGGGTCTTCAAGGATTCGATTTAATTCCTAAGTTTCCTGAGGTTGAGGCTGGATTTTCCCGAGTTAATCCCTTGCTCTTTCCTTTGAATAAGCCCCTTTCAAGATTGTTTAGTTGTCTAGCATGCATATTATTAACCTCTTTCTCCCCATGGATTACTATTAGAGCCTTGATATCTACTTCCATGTCTTCAAGATCTAAGTTCTGAGTGGTATCCTCCTTCTCTGTATCTTCTTGAGAACCTTCGTTCTCCTTCGAATCTTTCATATTGATTTGATTGGCCACCATTTATGGGATTAATATTCTTTGATCCATGTGATGTCATTTTTTGATCTCTTCTTGCTTGACTTCTATTAATTTATCTGCCTCATTTCCTTTCTTTGTTTCTGGATGCTCTCCCTCGATGTTTTCCACCTTGTTATATTTCAATTCTAAGATCTGGAAAATGTTCAAGTCCTTCTTTAAGGTTTCCCTTATGGGCTTGCTTCCTTTTCAGACCACTTTTATTTTGTTGGTGATCCTGACGATTACTTCCACGACCACCTATTTTTTGCCTTTATTAGTAGTGTGTGTTGCGTTTTGTGGGAAGTCTTTGAATATGTGGTCATGTTCATGGCACTTCCTGCATCTAAATGGAATGTGCTCATAATCGATGGTCTGAACCCATTCTTATTCTTGGAAAGAAATGATGATTCATTCTGAGAAGACTTTTTCCACATTCATATGAACACAAATCTCTGTGTAATAATTATACCTTGTCATCTTTGTGATCTCGGAAAGTTTGACAAAAGATCCAAGAGTATTTCGCATCCCTTCTAGTGTTTCTAGATGCAAAAATTCTTGAGGTAAGGAATATAATTTGATCCATACTGGAGTTGTTGTGTAGTCCTCTTTCTCCAAGGAGAAACGTTCTATCCAATACCTCAGGTGGAGCCCTGTTGAATTAAAGAAATATGGTCCCTCATCAAAGACTTTATTTTTGTCTTAAGTGCAGTAAAATATTACCGTGAAGAAACCTTTGGACCCCAGCTTAAGGTCTATGTCCCCTTTGAATTTCCATCTCAATTTTATCGAGACCATCAATGTTTTTCCCAAGGGCCAAATTCCCATGAATTTCCCAACAACTGTGTGGTCCTTCATGTACTGAATGTAGTTCCTAATAAATGGAGATGTGACCTCGTACCTCGGGTTCTCCACATTTTTAGCCAGAAACCCATTTTTTAGTCTCATGTCGGGTTTGTCGTTATCCCTATTGCAGTTACAAGTTGGTAAGATCTAGGAAGAATAATATCTATCCCTGCCATTGTGACGTCTCTTAAAGACTTGTTGGTCTTGCCTACCACCGCCTCCTTAAACGATTTATTTTTCTCCTTCTCTTTAGCCACTTCAACTATTGCACCCAAATCCTCTGTCACCATTGCTAACCTATCACTCCTAACTAAATCCCTAAATGCTTGAAAACCCCTCAGCTTACAACAAAGAGTTGAATCCTAACCCTACCTCTTAACTAACTCCTCCCACCATAGCTCACTTTTTTCTCCCAACTATGTGGATGTTATCTATCCCATAGGAACATAAGAAATATGATGTTTAGTTTAATATGTTATAAAATTAATTACATACTATTTGTTGAAATTACAAAAGTTAATATTAAATCAATGTCTAGTGTTATTTACTTTGCAATATCTAATTTTGCCTCTTTTGTAATGTCTAAACTTTTAATTAGAACAAAAAAAATAACATAAAAATGAAATTTACATTGGTATAATTAATTTGATATAATTATTTAATTGGTTGAGAAAAATTTTAAAACTTGCACTTACAAATTCATTGAAAGATCATCAATTTTATTCTATATTTCCTTTTGGCGTATTACCCAATCATGCTTCACTTGTGGCAGCTGTACATATAAGAGTTATGAAAATAACTCTCAATGGGCCCGACCCAGAAACAACAAGTACCTTCCAACACATAGGAAGGTTGTTCATTGGCCCACGAGTTCAACAACTAACGAGTTAAGTAAACAACAACTAGTAGAGAGTCGATCGAGTTTACCCGGTTCCAGGCGCAGCTCCAAAACCCTCAAGGGAACTATTTGATGCGGCGAGCTGCATCGAGGCAGCAGCCTTGAGTGATATATAAATACTCTTTTGTTTTCACCACAACAACATCGGGTGCACTAGAATGCAACCTTGAACCAAACGCGATCTTGAAGTCTTATCCTTCTATCAACAAATCTACTTCTTTCTCGTTTCCGATCGATTCGGTTCAATAGATAATAGATAAAGACAGGTTGATAGAGAAGATGCGCAAAAAGGCTCGACCAACGAGAAAGGAATTTATAAAATGATATGTGCTACCTATATTCATATCCACTCAACACCAAGTAAGCTAAAATGTTATTTATAAGCAACTACTTATAGTAAATGACAAATGCCTCAACAAAAGGAGAACATACTTTTTTGAGTGGACGCAACGTTTGTTTAAATGCAAATTCTTTAGTCCCGTGAGACATCGCGGTTGGTAATGACAAGTACCTTTCTCCAAGTGTCGGGAGGAGGTCTTGAGGTCAAATCCGGCTGGGTTTCCGGGACAAATTGTAATGGCTNAAAAAAAAAATGCAAATTCTTTAAGGAGAACATACTTTTTTGAGTGAACGCAACGTTTGTTTAAATGCAAATTCTTTACAACAAAGGCACAAAATGACAATAGAAAACAACAAAGTTTTTATATATATATATAGATATATTTAAAAAAAAAAAAAAAACTTTCAACAAAAAGAAAACTAAGTCTAAATATTAAAGAAATAATACATTATTATGCAAGAGCACCATTTACGCAATAGCATAACCATCACGAGGGACATTGTAACTATCTTAGATACAAAGGAGATTTTGTTATGTAGTACATGTGAATGGGATAAAATTTATAGCGTCCATTGTTTGGAATGATTTTCAAATTAATATAGCATGACATGAAATTTAAAGATCAAGATGTTAACCGAATAGCAAAGTGGAGCAAATTTTATAGCATATCACATATTATAAGATATGATTAAATATGCTTTTGGCTTGTAATTTGTTTTATTCTTTTTCAATTAATTGAGAAAATTGTTATAAAGGGGAACATCTAAGTCTGCCTCAAATATGATTATATAAAATTCAAAACTCTCCTTAAATTCAAAACTCTCTTTAATTGATTAAGATTTAAAATGAATGCATCTTAAAATGTTTAGTGTTATGCAATTTAAAATGCTCTATAGGATTTCCATCACAACAAATACTACAACAATTGTATGAAGAAAATAGAAGCCAGATTCATCACTCAAAATAAAACACAATAAGTTTTGGTTGTATGCTTAAATATCCCGCCATTAACATAAGGCTTCAATTTTGCAATTTGAAAAATCTACCAATATCATTATAAAAAATATTATTCTATTTATTTAACCTAACAAAATTATTTCTCTATTTTTCACGTGTCAATTTAAATGTGTCACAAACCTAACAATTTAAGAGTGACAATATTTTCCAATTTCTTAAAAACAATAGTCATGGGAAATATTAGTACAACATATACAAAAGTGCAAGTGCATAAAAGTATGGTCAAATATCATTATATGCTCATCAAGAAGATTAATTTCTAATATACTATACATGATTTATGACTATATGGAAATACAACTCACATTTTAACAAGAGGGTGTATGGATAAACATCGTATTTTCTAAACCTCAATCATTTTTCAAAGAGGAAATATTATGTTGTTCATGAGCAAAGTATGCTTCTTCACCTGAGAAAAGGGATATCAACACTTGCATAATCAAATAAGAATATCATATGGAATTATTGATGTATAATTATAATGGAAATATTATGGATTTTGTCTTGATAATACAATGTAATGTGTATTTCACTAAACATCATGGACCTATTTAGGATAATTATTACATGTACAAAGATATGTAAATAGTAACAAAATACTATAGGTATATGGGTTGCTGATTGTTTTCATTTACATATATACAAAATAGATAGCTTTGTATGTTGTTCATTTTTGCAACAACTCACAATTATCACAATCCACAGAAATATGTTAATAATCCATGCATGATTTTTTTCTATGTGTTGAAAAAATGTATGTATCTCAGAATAAACATATAGTCTAACCTAGATTTCAGAATTCTATAAAGCACTAACAACCACACAATTGTTCTTTATGAGTAGAAACACTACTAGACAAGTTCTGAAATAAAATGGCAACAAAAATAACTCTTTAACAATAGAAAATAAATCACATTTGGCACAAAAATTAGAGCATTACCACTTGAAAATTACACAGGAAACTAGGTACAGATTTGAGGATAAAAATATCTTTATTCTGCTCAAGGAAAATCAGAGTTATACAACAACAATTAGCATCAGCATTACAACACAAAATATCTCTCATTTCAGCAAGTCATCCCTCAATACAAATTGTACCAGACTATAACTAGGACAGATTGCCTTGACTGTATGGCCAATATGGCCCAGAACAGCCAACAAACCTCCACAAACAATCACAGAAATGTATGAAAACTTGTGCCAAGAGAATCAGTACGGAACAAAATAGAAAACTTCAACAAACTAGCATAGAAAATCGTGTCAATCTTCTTGTATACTCACAGCCCCGATTTATGTGCCTCCTCTTGTTGTACATACATCAAACACTATTGTATGGCCTCTATTGTAGATGTTGTACAGACTATTGAATGTTGCAAATGCTCCTTGGACTGCGTGGCAATCCCTCTCCTAGGGATGCATGCCAAATCACTTTTGTTGTAGCTCTTTTCTCCAAGCAAGGAACTCTTCTAGAAAGTAATTCCTCTTCAACTTCCTCTCACTCTCCTCAAAATTGCGCCCTCCCTCTCCCTCATGAGCTCCCTTTAATCAATTTTGAAATGTAACTGCCCTAACCCTTGGTCTTCCAATGAGCTTGATGATCAAGATTAGATGTTTTCCTCATGAGATCAATGGTCACGAATTAATCATCCATTGAGGTCACTTAAGTCACTAAAGTGACCCATAACATCATAAAGTCACTTTTACATTAAAAAATTAAAATACCCAACTTTATAAAATCACTTTATAAAGTTACTTTATAAAAACATATTGTAAATTCACTAGGGATAAAGTGTGCTTGGTCACTTCCGCGTGTTGAGTGCCACCAATGCAGAAGTACCTCCGAGATACTAAATTCTAACACTCCCTCTTAGAGAGAGAGTTACTTTTGGTACAACCATTAGAATCTGTCTCCATCTCATTAGTTTCTATAGCTTCTTCCCCTGTACTAGAAGTCTCTTCTCCCTCTGAATAGGAAGCCACTACTCCCACTGCACTAGAAGCCTTTGCTACTACCTTTTCTATTCCACGAACTGGAGATATTCTCCTAGGAGACTGCACACTCTCTTGGGCATCCATTTGTGTCCACTCATGCCTAATGAGTCCTCTGAGAGTATGGGAAGAGGACTGGGTCACCGGTATAAACTCTCTCTCTCGTGCAACCTGCCCACTCTCCGACACAAAATATGAGTCCATAAATCCACTAGACCCCAACATAGGTCATCCCAACGACCTATAAAATCCCTCATACCCGAAACCAAGCATCACTGTTGTGTCAGAAGTTGGTCCCACATAATATAAAAACACATGTCCACCGTAGAAGAGAACTTCAAATCCACTCTCATCCAAAGTTGACACTGAGAGAAAGTTAATAGTCAACTCTGGAATATACAATACCTCGTAAACCTCCAGAAAACCTCCTGACTCTAGTTGGAATGTAACCCTTCAAACCGCCTTTACAACAAGTTGTGGTCTGGCTCCACAATTCACTTTGCAATATGAGTCCATCTCTGTAAGATTGAGGAAAACTGGTATCAACCCTGTCATGTGCCTTGAATCTCCACTGTCCAAAAACCATGACTCAATGTCCTTGAACACTAGGCACCCAATGCCCATGGGACCAGTCATGAGAGAGAACTCCCTCTCATATCTCTCAACAAACTCTGCAATCTCTGTTGATGCTAACACCTCTAGTTTCGTCTTCTTCTTCTTCTTCTTGTTCGGACACTAACTAGCATAGTGGCCAGTCTTGTGACATGCAAAGCATCTCACCTTGCTCATGTCCTTCTTCTTCTCATTTATCTTTCCCACAATAGCAATGTTCTTTTCATCTGCACCATCCATTTCCTTTTCCTAAGACCCCTCCTAGATCTCCTCCTGCATAAAATCATCCCACAATCTTCTCCAGTCAGGAAGCTTCTCTCTCCCCACCAGACACTTCATGAAAACCTCCCACTCCTTGGTGAAGACTTTGAGGACTATCCACACCAAATCTGAGTCAGGAATACCTTCTCCAATAGCTTTCGACTCATCCTTCACCTATGAAACCCAGGTGAGGTAGGTGTCCACACTCTCTCCTTTGGCCATCCTAACACTATGGAGCTTGTCTCGAAGAGCCATTTTTTGGTTCTCGTTCTTTTCCTCATATAAAATTTTCAGTGCATCCCACATTTCTTTGGCTATCTTCTTCTCAACCAAGTGTGGAATAAGGTGGTCTTTGACCCCATCCAAGATGATTCTCTGAGTCTTGGATTCCTTCACCTCATGAACATCAAGAGCTATGGGATCTAAAGTAGCTACGGGAACAATGGTGTTTACAAACGACCACGATTTGTTCTCCTTGAGAAAATTGTTGATTCTAACCTTCCACTATAGGTAGTTGGAGATCCTCTCCAACCTATCTTCAAACCGGATGCTGGAAGTCATCTTTTTCCACCTGAGAAAGAACCTCCCCTCTCTTCTTCAAGAAAATGCTCCAACAAATCACTTACTATCCCAAGTGCCAAAGCTTCCCACTAAACTTCATAGCACCTTCTCTGATACCATGTTGAAAAAATGTATTTATCTCAGAATACACAAATATTCTAACATATATTTCAGAATCTTATAAAGCACTAACAACCACACAACTTTTCTTTATGAGTAGAAACACTACTAGACAAGTTCTGGAAAAAATGGCAGAGGAAATAACTCTTTAACAATAGACATTAAATCACATTTGGCACAAAAATCTAAGCATTACCACTTGAAAAATACACAAGAAATTAGGGACATATTTGAGGATTAAAAGATCTTTATTCTGCTCAAGGAAAATCAAAGTTATACAACAACAATTAGCATCGCCATTACAACACAAAATATCTCTCATTTCAGCAAGTCATCCCTCAATACAAATTGTACCAGACTGTAACTAAGGTATATGTCCTTCATTTTACGAACAATACAACCTAGAACAACCATCAAACCTCCACAAACAATCACAAAAATATATGAAAACTTGTGCCAATAGAATTAATATGGAACATAATAGAAAACTTCAACAAACTAGCATAGAAAATCATTCCAATCTTACTATATACTCATAGCCTTGATTTTTGTGCCTCCTCTTGTTGTACGGACAAAAAACATTGTTGTACAACCTCTAATGTAGTTTTTGTATGGACTGTTGAATGCTTCAAATCCTACTTGGATTGTGTGCCAATCCCTCTCCTAGGGATGCATGCCAAGTCCCTTTTGTTGTAAATCTTTCCTCCAAGCAAAGAAACCTTCTAGAAATTTGTGCCTCTTCGACTTTCTCTCACTCTCCTCTAACGTGCAAGCTCCCTTTCCCTCATGAAATTCCTTTAATCAATTTTGAAATTTCACTACCCTAACCCTTGGTCTTCCAATGAAATTGACGGTCAAGATTAGATCTTTCCCTCATGAGATCAACTGTCACAACTTAATCATTTGTTGAGGTCACTTAAGTCACTAAAGTGACCCATAACATCATAAAGACAATTTTACATTAAAAAATTAAAATACCCAACTTTATAAAATCACTTTATAAAGCTAATTTATAAAAACATATTATAAATTTACTAGGGAGAAAGTGTGCTTGGTCACTTCCGCATGTTGAGCGTCACCAATGCAGAAGTACCTCTAAGCTACCAAATTCTAACACTCCCTCTTAGCAAGAGAGGTACGTATGGTACCACCACCTGAATATTTCTCCATCACATCAGCTTCCATAGTTGCTCCCCTTGTACTAAATGTCTCTGGTCCCTCTGAACATGAAGCCACTACTCCCACTGCATTGGAATCCTCTGTTTCTACTTCTTCTCTTCCATGAACTGAAGACATGCTCCTAGGAGACGATACACTCTCCTGAGCATCCAATGTGTCCACTCATGCCTATTGATTCCTCTGAGGGTCCGGGTGGAGGACAAAGTACTCGGTATAAACTCTCTCTCCCATGCAACCTCCCCACTCTCGGACAAATAATCTAATTCCAGAAATCCACTGGACACCAACAAAGGTCATCCCAACAACCTGTACAGGCCCTAATACCGGACACCAAGCATCATTGTTGTGTTAGTAGTTTCTCCCATATGATATAAAAACACATGTCCACCATCGAAGAAAACTCCAAATCCACTCTCATCCAAAGATGACACTGAGAGCAAGTTAACAATCAACTCTAGAATATAAAATACCTCAGAAACCTCCAGAAAATCTCCTGAATCTAGTTAGAATCTAGCCCTACCAACCCCCTTTACTACAAGTTGTGGGTTGGCTCCACAACTCACTTTGTAGTCTGATTCTATCTCTATAATATTGAGAAAAAATGTCTTCAACCCAGTCATGTGCCGAGAAGCTCCACTTTCCACAAACCACAACTCAATTTCCTCGAACACTAGGTACCCACTGCCCATAGGACCAGTCATGAGAGAGAACTGCCTCTCATATCTCTCAGCAAACTCTTCAATCTCTATTGATTCTAACACCTTTGGTTTCAGCTTCTTCTTCTTGTTCGGACACTGACTAGCATAGTGGCTAGTATTTTGACATGCAAAGCATCTCACCTTTCTCATGTCCTTCTTCTTCTCATTTCTCTTTTCCAAAAGAGAAACATTCTTTTCATCAGTACCATCCATTTCCTTTTCCTAAGACCCCTCCCAGATCTCCTCATGTGTAAAATCATCCCACAATCTGCTCCAGTCAGGGAGATTCTCTCTCCCCACCACACACTTGACGAAAACCTCCCACTCCTTGGTGAAGCCTTTGAGGGCTATCCACACCAACTCTAAGTCAGGAATAACTTCTCCAACAACTTCCAAATCATCCTTCACCCGTGCAACCCGGGTGAGGTAGGTGGCCACAATCTCTCCTTTGGCCATCCTAGCAATATGGAGCTTGTCCCGAAGAGCCATTTTTCAGTTCTCGTTCTTTGCCTCATACAAAAATTTTAGTGCATCCCACATTTCTTTGGTTGTCTTCTTCTTAGCCTAGTGTGGAATAAGGTGGTATTTGACCCCATCCAAGATGATTCTCTGAGTCTTGGCTTCCCTCACCTCATGAACATCAAGAGCTATGGGATCTTAAGCAAGTACATGCGCAATGGTGTTTGCAAATGACCACAATTTGTTCTCCTTGAGAACACTGTTGAATCTAACCTTCTACTCCAGGTAGTTGGAGATCCCCTCCAACCTGTCTTTAAACCTGATGTTGGAAGTCATCTTTGTCCACTTGAGAAAGAAACTCTTCTCCCTTCTTCAAGCAAATGTTCTAGCAAATTACTTGTTGTCCTAAGTGCCAAAGCTTCCCACTAAACTTCAGAGCACCTATTTGATACCATGTTGAAAAAATGTATTTATCTCAGAATAAACAATTAGTCTAACATAGATTTCAGACTCTTATAAATCACTAACAACCACACAACTGTTCTTTATGAGTAGAAACACTACTAGACAAGTTCTGAAATAAAATGGAAGTGGAAATAACTCTTTAACAACATACAGTAAATCACATTTGGCTCAAAATCTGAGCATTACCACTTGAAAATTACATAGGAAATTAGGGATAGATTTGAGGATAAAAATCTCTTTATTCTTCTCAAGGAAAATGAGAGTTATACAACAACAATTAGCATCAACATTACAACATAGAATATCTCTCATTTCAGCAACTCATCCCTCAATATAAACTGTACTAGACTGTAACTAGGGAATATTCCTTGATTGTACGACCAATATGACCTAAACCTTCACAAACAATCACATAAATGTATGAAAACTTGTGCCAAGAGAATCAGTATGGAACATAATAGAAAACTTCAGCAAACTAGCATAAACAATCATGCCAATCTTGTTGTATACTCACAACCTCGATTTTTGTGCCTCCTCTTGTTGTATACTCACAGCCTCGATTTTTGTGCCTCCTCCTAAATTTACACATTGTAATGTCTTTAATGCCGAAAATGTATTTGGGGTCGAAGGTCGGTGGTGCCACTCTTCCTTTCACGCGGCGCGTACTATTCCACCTTTCTGCTGAAAACATACGGATCGGTCTTCGGCCAAATCCTTATCGAGGTTTATTCATAGGAAAGAAACGCTCTCATTGGCCGACGCCGATGAAGGTCAACACTCGGCTACTTTGACTTTCCAAACGATTTTCACCACCTTTATCTTTCGCCGATGCTGAATTTCTCAAGTGAGTTGAGGGAAAATCCTTGGTCATCGATTCCTTGAGTAGAAATTAAGTCTCTTTCAGAGTTAAGAAGCTTCTTTGTTGTACACAAGCAAATTTTAATCAATTCAATCATGAAACATATGAGATAAGCGAAGGTTTCAGTTTCATACTGAAGTGATAGCAGTCCAAGCCAAAGATCGAGTGGTACCCCAAAAATTAAATGGTCACAGAATATTTTAGGGTGTGTTGAGTACTCAACAAATGGTGATTCACTGGGCGAATGAAAACTCTCTGGTACATAATGGGCACACATTTATTCATACCTGCATATGGCGATTCACTGGGTTTAATGAAAACTCTCTGGTACATAATGGGCACACATTTATTCATACCTGCATATATTACAAAATTATATATATATATATATATATATATATATATATATATATATATATATATTGTTTTATTTATTTATTTTATTAATGTGAAAGTATCGTTTTAGGGCTTGACCATTCACCGAGAGGGCATCAGGTTCCCCTCTCAGATTCTGCAATTGATAGGTACCTGCCCTGATTTTCTCGGCCACTTGGAAAGGTCCAAGCCATAGGATTTGAAACTTAGAATGTTTTCCCTTTGGTTCGTTTGCTTTGTCCCACTTCAACACTAAGTCTCCTACCTCAAAGTTCTTTTCTTTAGCCTTATGCTTATCAAACCATCATTTCACTATCTGTTGATGAGCTAGGAATTTTGACCTAGCCTTTTCTCTTTGTTCTTACAACATGAGCAGAGTGTCGATCCTATGTTGTATGGCCAATGAGGGTTCCTCATTAGAATCTTGGGCCAATTGGAGAGATGGTAGATAAAGCCAGTTTGGGAGGATGGCTTCTTGTTCGTAGACTAGAGAGTATGGGGAATTCCCTACAACTTCCTTGGGCATGACTCTATCAACCCATAGAGAATTATGGAGTTGGTTGTGCCAATTTCTTTGGTTATCTGTAATGATCTTCTTCAAAATTCTTACCAAGTTCTTATTAGTTGAATCCGCCACACCGTTTCCCCGAGGGTAGTAATTTGCAGAGTACTTGATCATGATCCCTTTGTCCAGAGAAAACTCTGTGTTGGACCCGAGATATGATCACTTTTATGACTGTTATTATACACTTTTGTCGCATGTACATATGTGTTTTTCATATTTTAAAGGAGCTTTTTGAAGAATTTCATGATAAAATGGTATGATCAACACAAGGTATGTATAATTCATGTTTAATGATTGTATCAAGTATAATTCATCATGTTTTATGATTTCCAAGAGTTAATTCACGTTTTTCTGGTGTTACAGAGCAAAAACGCACTACGTTTCTAGTTCTGGCACTTGATCCGACACTCCTTCTAGTACTCGTTCGGGCACTTGATCTGGCACTCCGTCTAGCACCTCTTCCTGCACAAAAATGTAGGGTGACTTGGCAGTTATGGTATTGGCAGCCAGTGATGGGAAAATCAGGCACGTGGGTTTTGTTCATAATTGTCCCCTCTAGCTACTGAGCTCTAGACAACTTAGTTCCAGTTGTTCAAAGAGGGTGATTATTGGCTCGCTTTGTTTCGGCAGTTAGGGCACCATTAATGAAATTTACTAATTTTAGAAGTGGTTCGAACCTACTGTCGTCAACCACTTGGCATGTAAACATTATAAATACCACTAGGATGATCAAAAGATTATTAACCAAGTAGAAGATCCAATGTATTAGAGACAAATTTGTTTTTTCTCTGTTTTGAGTTTTTACATTGCCATATTATGCCAGAACTGCGTTTTTGGGTTTTTATGGTGAATTCAACCTGCTGAGTTCGTGGTGTGATTTTAGAGTGTGACCACGACTTGATGGGGGGCCCACCAGCAGTTTGATAACTCTCTGTGTGTTGTTCATGCATTTTATGATTTATTTGCCTCTTTTTTTTCCTGTACATGCATTATCAGTTTATTAATTAGTTTGTTGTTGTAGTTTAAATTGTTTTGATTCCCTTTTGAATGTTAGAATGACGGAGTGTGTTAGAATGCATTAATCTCGTAGATTAGAGACGAATTTTCAAATTCATCTACTAACCCCATGTGCAAGTAGATATTAGATTACATTTTATTCATGCTTTTGAAATTTGATTTAAAATAAGAATTAAAACAGAGTAGAATAGAGTTTTAGTTTATGTTTTCTTTAACCAAGGCTTTGGTGGATGGATAGGGTTGGTTTTAGTTTTTATTGCATATTCAATTGTTAATTAGATTTTGCTTAATTAATTGTTGATTAATTTATTCATTAGTTTGCTTTGTCATGCTTTAATTTATGTTTTAAGCATTTTCCTTATTATATTTTGAATTGTTAAGATAGAGCTAGTTTAGTTTATGTTATGTAATTTCTTGCTTAGATTTAGATTGGAATTTCAAGTTGTAGTTAATGACTGAATTTAGTATAGTATAAGTTTTCTTATATTAGTATAGAATGTATTTGAATTTCATAGATTAGAAAACAATTTATTGTTTTCATAGAAGAGATAGTTTCTTGCTTTCATAGTTTAGAAAATAGTCTTATTTGCTGCTGTAGGATAGATAGACTTTGCTTTGATAGATTAGATAGTAGTTTTCTTATCATAGATTAAGAATTAGTTGTTAATATTTATTGCTTTCAATAGAATAGATTTCCTTTCATGCATTGCATTGAGCATTTAGATTTCCTTTCACACATTAGAAATACTTTTGCATTAGGCATTTAGTTCACTTGCCTCTTAGGCTAGATAGTTGTTCAATGAGAAGTTTTACTTGCAGTAGTTAGTTGTCTTTGCTTACTTGTTTTTTTCTTTAGTAGGTTAGTTAGGTGTCTTTGCTTACTTGTATTTTTCTTTAGTAGGTTAGTTAGGTGTCTTTTCTTACTTGTCTTTTTCTTTAGTAGGTTAGTTAGGTGTCTTTGCTTACTTGTCTATTTTCTTTAATAGGTTAGATATGTGTTTTTGCTTACTTGCTTATTTATTTGTTTTCATAGGGTAGTTGCTCATTGAATGTAAGTTGGCAAGTTAAAGAAGTTTTCTTTTTTCATTTTCTTATTAGTTTTCACTTGATTTCTTAGGAACTATCCATCGATCCTTGGCCCAAAAGTACTTAGGTTTCCTAGTTTCAAGTTGCTTAGTCAGGTTTGCTAATTAGATAGGTTTGCTTGAGTAGATTATCCTTAGATAGTTGCTTTCATTAGTTAGACTATACTCTTACCAACCCTTCTACCTTTGGCATATATTTTGCTACAACTCTAAGTTTACTTACCCCGAGTTGACAATTTAATTGAGGGTTTTTAGTGCATATATAACACCCATCATTTTTGGTGTCGTTGTCGGGGAGTTGTCTTAAGGTAAGAAGTAGTTAGGAAATAGATCATTCCTAGACCTTAGCATTAGATTGGTGGCGGGGGAACTTTAAGACGAGAGGTAAGAACCTGGGCATCTGCTATAGCAG
>SNQJ01S0210475.1:0-16070 GCA_010110895.2 Picea sitchensis
CATGGGGTGATATACTTCTCAAATATTGATCTTCAATTAGGGTACCATCAGATCAGGGTCAGAGAGGAGGACATCCACAAGACAACCTTCACATTTCACCATGGGCACTATGAGTTTCTAGTTATGCCTTTTGGGATGAATAACACACCTACCACCTTCCAGTCATGTATGAACCATATCTTCAACAAGCAGTTGAGGAAGTTCCTACCGATGTTCTTCGACGATATTCTGATGTACAAGAGGACTTGGGAGGAACATATGAACCATGTGGAAGATATTCTCACCATTATGGAGGGGAAATCAATTTTTTCCAAGGAGGCAAAGTGAGTTTGGGTCGACAAAGATCCTCTATTTGGGGCACGTGAATGGTATTGAGGAAGTAAAGGTTCATCGTGAGAAGATCCATATGATATTAGATTGGACCACCCCCAAATTACAGGTGCTTTGTGAAAGTATTTTCACAATTGGTTGCGCCATTGATAGACCTCACCAAGAATGGGGTGTTTCGATGGTCATAGGATGCATAGGTAGCATTCGACAAAATGAAGAGGGTGATGAGCACTTTCCCAGTATTATCACTTCTAGATTTCACACAACCTTTTGTCTTGGAGTGTGATGCATCCGACAAGGGGATAAGAGCGGTGTTGATATAAAACCAACACCCGATAGCTTTCGAGAGCATAAAGATAAGTGAGCCTGAGAGGCTATATCTGATCTATGATAAGGATATGTTGGTCATCATGTATACATTGACCAATTTTAGACAATACCTGGTGGGAGGACGCTTTGTGGTTAGAAATGATCACAACAACTTGAGATATTTCTTAGAGAAGTGGGACCTAAATGAGAGGCAGTAAAAATGGGTGAGTAAGGTGCATGAATATGCTTTTGACATTGAGTATGTAAAGGGGAAGAAGAACATAGTTTCTAACGCCCTATCCAGGAGACCTGAATCCTTCTCCATGATATAGATCTTAACAGATTGGAAGTCCATTCTCTTGGTGGAGTACTCCAAGAATACCTTCGCCTATGAGTTAATGGAGGGAATTATTTAGGATGACATGTACATGGTAGTGGATGAAATCATCTACTACAAAGATAAGATCTATCTTGTCCCTGAGTCCACATTCAAGGATAAGATTTCGAGGGAAGTACATGACGCACCACTGTTTTGAAATCTGGGGTATCTGAAGACCTACAGGCAGGTGAGGGAGAGATTATCCTAGAAGGATATCAAGGAGTATGTACTTTGACATGTGAGTGATTGTATGACGTGCCAACAAAACAGGTTGAAGCTTACACATCCTGCAAGACTTCTTCAACCATTTCCGATTCCAGAGCAGAAGTGGGATAACATTTCCATGGACTTCATTACAGGGTTACTAAAGGTATAGGGTAGGGCTTGTATCTACGTGGTAGTGGACAGGTTGACCAAATATGCATACTTATTTTCCTTTCCTGTAGAGTAAAATGCATCTCAAGTAGCAGACATATTCTTCAAGGAGGTGTTTAGACTACATGGTCTTCAGAGGAACATAGTTACTGACTGGGGATACCAGGTTTTTCAACACTTTTTGGCAGGAGATATTCAGGTTATACAGGATGGAGTTGACACCTAGTACCAGCTATCACCCCCAGACAGATGTGAATACCCAGATAGTAAAAAAGTGGATTGAGGGGTACCTAAGGAACTATGTGTTAGTGCAAGAAATGAAATGAATAAAGTGGTTGTATCTCCGGGAGCATTGCTACAACAACACTAATCAAATGTCCATCAGGATGATCCCATTCAAGGAATTGTATGGGTATGATGCCCCATCGTTTTTGGATTTGGTGTTTGGGGAGAGCAGAGCCCCCAAGGAAAAATATTGGTTGCAAGAAAGCTAGGACATCTTGAGATTCTTGATGGATAATTTGTAGGTCTCTCATAATAAGAAGAAGATGTATGCATATAGGCACATGGTAGAGCACAACTTTGAGGTTTGGGAATTACTCTTTCTTAGGTTACATCCTTACAGACAATCGTTATTGAATAAAAGTGGCATAGATAAGATGAAGCCTCTCTTTTATGGACCCTACAAAGTGATTAGGAGAGTTGGGGAGGTAGCATATGAGTTGGAGCTACCAGAGGGTAGCAAGATCTACAAAATGTTCCATGTATCTTTCCTCAAGAAGGCATTGGGACAACAATTCACTGCTTCAACAAATCTTCCGACTCCCGAGATGATTGTTGATGTTAGGGAGTGGAGGCTAAGGAGCAGAGTCATTCGAGAGTACCTGGTCATATGGAGAGGTTTACCCATGGAGGATGATACTTGGGAAGGAAATCAAATATTATAACACCTTGATTTGGAGTTGCTTGAGGACAAGCAATCTTGGGAAGGGAGGAATGTAATGTCCCCTTCTAATCGATCATGACAGAGGATGAGTTAGTATCCTATACAACTCCTGTAGGCTATAGTTAGTAGAAAAAGGGAGTCACGGGGATTTATTTAGTGTCACTGGGTTAAAAGATGACAAATTCTAAAGTGACATCAAATAAAAATAAAATAATTAATTACCTAAACATTAAAAAGTGATTTTTAATGTTTAAGTGAAAATTGAAGGGAAAATAAGGTAGGGGATTGATTTGGTCAAAAGGGAAAGATATAGAAGGCACGAAGGAAGGATACATAGAGGGGTGACCCTTCACTTTGGAATTTTGATTTGATCTCTTGTTTTGGAGTGCTCTTTGAGCCAAGGTTTTCGTTGGGGTTTTGGAAAATCCCTTCCATTGTTGGTTTGGTTTCGATGGTGCAATATCCACCCTAGCTAGGCAAGAAGGGGATGCATCTAGGATTTCAATTGGAGCTTCTATTTGGGGTTTGTTTCAATTGGAGATATATCATCTTGCGTAGGGGATTTGCGAAACTTGTTAGAGGAGTTTGATCTTAGATTTGTAGGTACCATGAGGGTTTTGGGGAAGCATGACATGAGACATCCTTGTTGGTTGAACATGAGCATCCCGTGAGGCACCGCTTGTTTCCCAACCTTATCCTGCGAGGACCTTTGCAAACTGAAGTTGCCGATATACTTAAGTACATGGTCGATTACCCGTGGAGAGGGTTTTCCGCAATAGATTCAATTACTATAAGGATCGTGGCATCATTTTTTCTTTGTGTGTGTGTTTGTGCAGCTGCCATTGCAGCCAATAGAGATATGTGGGTTTAGTATTGATGCAACTGTTAATACAACCAACATAGACTTGTATTGCTATGATTTCTGAAGATTACATCCATAATAAAATGCCATGATCATCCCTTCTATTTTATGTATATGAAATATGTTTGATAAAATGCCTACTATGAGTTTACATGCAATCTGTTTGTAATAAGTAGCAAGTCAACATAAAACATTGTTTACAAAGTGTTTGAGAAAAAAACACACCTAAAACACAACTTGAAACACAATATCCCAACCTACTACAATTGGGGATATTACAAAACCATACATCGGTTGGAAAAAAAATATCAGAGTTGTGGCTCTAGGAACTTCAACTGCCAAAATGGAGTCTTTATTCACTTATGTATAAATGCACATTCAATTTTCTTCAAAATTTTCAAAAAATTGCAGGTATGCTTCCCGCATGGCTTCCTTCTGCTCCCATGTAGTGTTTTTAGGAATATAACAGGTCCATTGAATCTTTACCAAGCCGATGGATATGTTCTTGAGCACTTTGAATTTTTGGTCCAGGATGCGCATTGGTTCCACCCGAAAACCCCCTTCGTGTTCCACCTGGAACACATTCCAATCAATCACATGATTAGGATTAGATACATACTTTTTTAATAAATACACATGGAATACATTATAAATTCTCGTGGATACAGGTAATGTTATCATGTATGCAACTGGTCCTATCTTATCTAAGAACTCAAAAGGCCCACAATATCTCACTACCAACTTTGGGCAACTTCCTAGTTCAATGAACTTCTCTTGTATTTAACTTTTAAGAACACATGATCTCCCACTTTGAATTCTCTATTTGTTCTCTTTTTATCGAAAACAAATTTCTTTCGATCTTGAGCAACTTTCAAATTCTTCCTCGTCTTTACCATCTGTTCTTCCATTTCCTTTAACAATTCAGGCCCAATCACAACTCTATCTGCTGGGTTGTCCCAACTTACCGGTGTGTTGAATTTTATTCCATACAATGCTTCAAATGGGATCATCTTCAATGATTCCTTATACCCATTATTATATGCAAACTCAACTGAATGGATATAGTCTTCCCACTTAGAAGGTTTGTCCATTACATACATTCTCAACATGTCTTCAATTATATGATTGATCCTTTCTTTCTGCCCATTTGACTATGGGTGATATGTTGTGTAAGCACTCAAAAGAGCACCATCAAAATTTTAATGTTCTTCACCGAATTTTGTGCTAAATTTATCAAATTCCTTTGGTCATTTGCCTATGTCATAAACTTTTAATTCTTCATCAAGTATTGATAAGATTTATCGATCACTTTTGGCCTAGAAACCTTGTGCGTCTTCAAATCTACATTCCAAAAGCCTCATTGAGTCTTGACTAGTATCCATTCATCACTTTTTGCTCAGAATTCCTATGATCCCTAGCCTATGACCTGCGTTGCAAAAAATAACATCTTTTATCATTTCGCCTAGATATAGAGTTTTTATATATTTCCATATTTTCAAATAAAAAATATACATTTTTATTTGTTACCCTAGTAGCCAAAAGAGTGGTGTGTGCTCAAGTGTTTAACCATTTATCCTAATTCAAACCTATCGACCAAATCTAGTGCATATACCAAAGTCCATAATCGATACACAACACAAAGCCAAGCGCCCAACCACCAAGCCTAGAGAACATGAAATACACAACTCATCAATTAAACTTGCGAGCACTGGCATACATGAATACTCATAAAATAATTATCTTTTTGTATGTGGGATATGTTCCATTATGCATATTAAAACATATACAGTTTTAAACTCTCATGCCAGCTATCAGGTTTTGGTCGAGGTTTACAAGCGTCATTTCCAGTAAAGGAGGAACCCATAAGGGATGACATGTATCCACTGTGTGTTAAATGAGAATATATGTGAAGGATGAATCCAGTTCCTGTTAGATCAACGAGGATGGAGGTTGTGATGCTAGTTTCCCAACTTTTCAGATGCAAATGTAAATTCAATAGCTAGCTACCGATTGGAGAGGTCCATGCCTGATGGCCTATTCAACAACATTTTTTACCAAGTGTCATGGAAAGATCCCACGCGGTCTTTGCACAATGCATTGGCGCCAAGTATTGAGTTTTAAAGCTACAATCCTATGCATCATGGAGTCTTCTGCTCAAAATAGGCAGTACATAGGAATGCCAAGGTAAAGAGACGGTTTCCCAGTGTCAATAGGATGCTGGATTGGTATCATTTTTTAGAGTGGAAACACCAATTTTGAGCATATCATCCAAGTGTTGAAGTCAGAGCCTAAACGCCTCGTCTAAGAGAGTTGACAACATATATCAACAGATTGTTAGATGCAATTGGAAATGGGTTCCAATGTATAATGATGATGGTCTGTGTTTACGCCACAAGTGGTTTCGCCCAGATTAAAAAAGCCCTTATATTCATACAAATATACAATGGGAGAGCTCACACTGAGTACCCTTGGATTGTCAATGCAAGTGGCGATCACACAATAAGGATATTGGACTGCAAATTTTGAACTTGTATATCTTTCATTGCTGTCCACCATTAGTATTTAACATGTGTTTTTTTTATCCTAAGGAAGAATTGGTTGTTTCAGTCTCCTTGGATCAGACTGTTTGTGTATGAGATATTGGTGTTTTGAGGAAGAAAATAATCTCTCCATTCTATAATATTTTAAGGCCCATACAACATATTGCATGGAATACAGTTTATGAGCTTTCTATCCTCGCAGTTTCCCTGGACTTGGAAGTGAGGATGGTCAAGAAAAATTTGCTGAACTATTGCATGTGAAATTAAATTCAGTGTCAACTGATGACTTGGGCGCTATCCCTCTGATTAAATGGGTTAAACGCAATTTTTTTTATGTTGCAGGTTCGTCTATTGCTATTATGGCAACCTTTCTCCTTCTTAGCAATCTTGGTGCCTCTGTTGTGGAAGTAGCCACTGATGTTTGGGTAGCAGAATGTGGTAAAATGCACAAAGGTATTTCATCGGGAGAGCTTCAATCCTTTGCATGGATGACATTGACTACATGGAGTGTGCTAGGTAACTTGTTTGGTGGTATTTTTGTAAGCCAAGTTGATGCAAGGACTATGTTCACCATTTTTTTTTCTTTTACCTTTGAGCATTGAAGTTGACGTTTCCTTGGATTTTAGGGAGGAGTCCTTTGGTTGTTGTAGTATGAAGAAAAATGAGGCTGCACAATATTCAAGCCTAATCGAAAGGAAGTCATAGGGTGCAGAATTAACTTTTAACAAATCAATTATTGGTGCATCTAGGAATAACAAAATTTGAGAAACATAAAAAATAAAGTCCTAGATATTGTGAGAGTCATACATAGACCAGAAATTGCATATCTTCATTTGGCGCTCACCTATTCCGGTAGTCAAAGTTCTCTGGTTGACTACCAGAATGTCAAAACGTAAGATTTCAGCTGCTAGAGTGTCTAAGACTATGCTACTACCAAATGATAAAGTAAATCCCTTTGCTATCACCTGCATGGATTCCAAAATCATACTGCAAAACTCAATTTAGCCAAAATATGCAATCTTCATTCTATTTATTCATTAAAACATAAGAAATACATATTTAAAGACTTCATTAATCACTTGTGGCTTCTTGGAGATAACTAGGCTATGGAATAGGTATCCAGAGTTAAAATTGGCAAATTAGTGATAAGGATAGAGACATATAGGCAAAAATATATCACAAAAAGAAGCCAAAATTGGAGGCCACCATTCCCTCCAAGCCCGAGTGTTTGCATGTCCCCATGCAACAAAAGGATAGTGTTATAGAGATTTTACATTCCCTGTTGGTTGTGTCATCATATCACCCCGAGAAGAGGAAGCTATTATTGGTTTATGCTTTAGCTGCCAAATCTTCTTCTTCAAATATGCATTTTGTCTCTCTACATTGACAAGTTTGATATACCATTCCTTAAACTTTGTGAAAATAACTTTATACCTCATATCCGGTTTGTCATACTTTTTGGATAACTTATGATAAGACTTCTGTAGAAAGATATTATCATTCTTACTATCAAGAATTTCCTGTTTAAGCTCCTTCCTAGTATTTCTCTTCATGGGTTCCCTGTTAGATGAGGATTCTCCATATTTTTCCTCTATATTCTCAGACTCCTTTATATTAATTTTCCTCCTCTTTAATTTTTTAGATTTCCCCAAGGTATATTCAAGAGAAGGTTCCTCATCTTATATACCCTTTCTTCAATTCCTTCCTTCCTCGGCTCTTCTGGGTTCTTTAAATCCTGGAAAGGTAAAGATTCCGGTTCCTCAATTTGCATATATTCTAAGTGTGGTTCTTCCTCTATTGGTGGTCCTTCCTCGACTACTTTCTCTAATCCACTAGAAATAGGTGGAATCAAATTTATCCTAGTCAGTGACCGAGTCCTTGGTCGTTTAGGGGTATTCCGCACAACTTCTAATTCTTGATATGCTTTTGACATCCTTTCGTTAACCTGAGAATTCACTTTTCTTCCTGTATTTTTGGATATCTTCTTACTTGAACCATGATTTTTCGACCTTAGAGCCTCAATTGGAGTGGCCTATGGTGATTTTTCACTATCTTCAGCCTTCTTAGTTGAACTTTTTAATTTACGCACAGGACTGGCTCAAACCTTTTTAGATGGAGATGCCAGGGTAAGGTTCAGAGCTGAAGGATTAAAATCGAATCCAAACCAAAACAAAAATTGACCCCAAATCCGGTTCTTCTTTTGTACTTATCCTTCTACCAGTAATTTAATCAAACTATGGTGAAATAGACTGGTACTAACATCCTTGGGATGAGTTTGAACTCGTGTAGCAATATTAGTTAGACTCTTCCAAAGATAAAATGGAAGATTCATTCTCTGCGTGCCTTTAAAATTCAAAAGAAATCAAAGATGATAAAGAAATGTAACAACATACCTTCCCTCACAAGTGATACATTGTTGAGTTACAAAGAGCACATCCCTCCATTCCTCGATAATCCACTCTCTAGGTACACCTTTTCTCCAATCAGGGTTTTTATGTCATGGCAGAAGAAATTCATTCCAATTAAGCCCTTTAATTGGCATATTTTAAAACCATCGTTCCCCATCACAGGGAACGCCTATACATTCAGAAATAAAAACCTCAGACACCTGTATAACCAATTCTCCGACTCAAGATTCTTGGCCATTAAAGGTCTCTGCAAACTCTCTGGTTACATTAACATTGTGCCCATTCAATCACTCATAAAAGGCATCCACCCTGCTTGTTCAATTTGTTGTCTACACCCTAGATATGCTTTGAACAAATCATCCACTTTTGGCTCAAACCTGGGTACTTTGGCCTTCAGCATGACTATTGCCCCATTGTTCCTTTATTGATTGAGTAAAATGGAGAAAAGACACATAAGGGCCAAGACACGATATTGCTTGAAACGATGTGAAGATATTAATCCATCCATTTTTTTTTTCTAAGTGAAGCAATGAAATATAAGCTCGTATATGCATTGATTTGAATCCTTGCAGTGATTCAAATCAATGACAAGTACCTAAATGATATGGATAATTACTTCATACTATTTTACAAGGTGAACTGCAAGTCATGCGATATTAATAAAATGATGTGGCATGTGTTATGAAGGAAGCATGATATCTAGGAGAGAATGGACAACTAAGTGGATACTCATGGTATGGGATGAGAAGGTGATCAACTAATCCTTAATGATATTCCTTTAATGCCTTAATAAAAAATAGAAACCAATGAACTTACCTTGACTTAATATGAGCGTATTGTTGCCACCTTATGTATGGATGCAAAGCGCCATCATATTCTGAGATAGAATTTGAATAATATGATTTCAGTACTAGAATCCATTGTACAAACTATCGAATGAAGAATTTTGGTAGTCAACTTGATTCCATGATAAGAGTCTTATCAAAACACAAAGTGCTTGTATTGGGATTTTAGGTAACTTTTCCACCACGGAAATTTCCTCCCTTATGATAGGAGTAAGAGAAACAACAATACATGCATTGAACTGTGAATTATATCCCAATGGTACAAAAACATCCAGATCTTGAAAGTTTATGAAAATCACATATCTGGTAATAATTTTTTTTAACCAATTAGAGTCCTTGAATTGTTCTCCCATAGAGAGATCCAATCTCTTGAAAGATAGATCTATATGTCCATCACATATGGTCTGAGATAAACATTTGAATATATTCTCTTTTTAGGAGATAAACAATTAAAGACAGGTGCATAGTGTATCAATAAATACAAAGATACCGAATTAGAGAATCTTCAATTGGTTAGAAGTCTAGTTCTTATTAGGAACATAAGTCTTTGGCTAGCTAGATACTCTCATCCTTTTATTGAAAACCAAAATTTTGTTGCATTATTCCCATACTTAACTATCTGCAACATTTCTATTCCCTGTCCTACCTACTTAAAAATAAACTAAATTCCTTTCATGTATATGTATGTTTCCAATGAAGCCATGTTCGTAGTAGGCTTGTAAATAAATTCATGCTCGGGTTTAGAATGAAAACTTTAGCATGTACCTGAACATGAAGAACCAACTGATTATTCTGATGAGATGTTATGATTTGTTGAAGAAGGAATCTATTTGTTGTCTTGATTCCTTATTGGAACCATTCTTCAATATAATTGAACTTTGTCAATCCTCCTTGTGCAGTCACTTGAATTCTCTGTGAATTTGAAGGAATCCACTTCTCATGATTCTGAATGTTGACTTGTGGAGCTTCAAAGACTCCTACATATTCCCGAAGGAAACAAGGAGTTAAATATGCAATAAATTCTTTGATTTTAGGTTCCAAAGTTTCTTCATCTAATGGAGTCTCCTAGTTCTCTATTTGTGCTACAGGATGACAAGGAAGTTCCAATAGGCTTCTCTCCATATCCTACAAAATATCTTGTAGCAACATTCCTTCTTACTCAACAATTCTTTATACTTCTCTTTAATTATTTCTCTAGATGGTGTTGTTGTTGCTTCTGAAGTAGGGGAATTCTTCTTATTTGAAAATGCAAATCACACAACTAAAATGAATTCTTGTAGATCACATCAACTGAAAAGAGTTCTTGAAAACTAACCTTTTGAAAACTTAATTTACACAACTGAAACTGAAATAAATCCTTTCAAAATTGAATCCAATCACAACTGCAAAACTAAACTTGCACACCTTGCTGAAATGAAATCTGACACTGCTGAAAATAAAGGTACACTTGCATCAAAAGTAACTGTTGAAGTCTAACTACTTGGTGAAGCTTTGGAGGAACCCACTATAGTAGATGCATAGGTTCAACAAACACAACACAACCCCTATTCTCCAATCCTTTTTAGTACCTCCCTAGCAACGACGCCAAAATGATGAGCTAATTATATTTCTATAAACAACCTACATAAAATGTCAATCCAGGAAGGTAGACTTGGAGGCACTGACACCATATGTGCAGAAATGAAGAAAGAATATGTCTTAAGCTTGTTATCAACAATTATAATAACTCAATACTAACTCTAAAACCTTCTTTAATCAACTATGAAAAGATTGTATTATCTTTCATAAAAGGAGTACTGAATTCATTGCTATGTATATGCTCTGATGATAGTCCACCTAATTCTTGAATTCCTTATCTCTTTCAAGAAAATCATACTCAAACATCTGGATATTCTACCTTATAGGAAAATKCTTGGAAGGTTATACATCTAATCAAATGAAACCATCACTAAACTCTGAACTAAATGTATTCAAAAGATTACTCCTTCACCAACCATACTTCTAAAGAACTATGAAGTAACTTAATCCATTGTTATCTAATTTCGATGTGCATGTCCTTCTAAACACTGTAAAAAATAATCGAACTCTTCTTCCACACTTTAATCGCCACATAAAGAAATCTACCTCTGTAATTTTAGACTATTTCATCTGTCACACTCACATAACACCTATTACTTTTGAAATCAAGCAACTGTCCTGATTCATGAAGATAAACTATTGTTGCACTCAACTATCTTATTCAATATTAAGTACTTCTATATCTTAAACGAATGAAGGCATAATGACATAACTTTAACCTTCTACCATAAGAAACTTGCAAAGATTTAAAATCATACTAGATAGATAAGCTTATGGAAAAAACAATTATCATGACCTAAGATGCAAACATACCCAAGTTGGGGGCCCTTCCAGACTTAGGATGTACACAAATCTTTGTTACTATCACATCAAACTCATGAAATTTATCTTCTATTATATAAAACAATAAACAATATGTTGGAGTTTAACAATCATCCAAATTGTATATCTATCTATTTACCCCCCTCTTATCTATCTATTACATCGTAGCCCCTCTTTATAATCCAGTCTAAAACAAAGGATTGATCCAGAAATAGATCATCTACCAACACTAACCATATTCTCCTATATTATGGTGATGACATGTTATTCATAGGAGAAGTAAATACAATCATTACATGATTCCATGACCAAAGGCATGGAATCATGCTATTGTCCATATAAATTTGAAGGGTTAACTAAAATTGGATCTTCCATCCATGATGCTAGGAACCTATTCTGAAGGGATAAAATCCATCTAAGACTTCCAACAAGCATACTCCAAATGGCAGAAAAAATCCTCGAAAGATGGAGAATACCAAACCAACAAACCATCCTCCATGTTTGCACTCACCTATTCCAGTAATCAAAGTGCTCTGGTTGACTATCGAAATGTCAAAACATAAAATTTCAGCTACTAGAGTGTCTAAGACTATGCTATTGCCAAATGATAAAGCAAATCCCTTTGATATCACCTACATGGATTCCAAAATCATACTTCAAACCTCAAGTTAGCCAAAATAAACAATCTTCATTCTATTTATTCATTAAAACATAAGAAATACATATTTAAAGACTTCATTAATCACATGTGGCTTCTTGGAGATAACTAGGCTATGGAATAGGTATCCAAAGTTAAAATTGGCAAATTAGTGATAAGGATAGAGACATATAGGAAAAAATATATCACAAAAAGAAGCAAAAATTAGAGACCAACATTAATAAATAACAACCATTTCATATTTACCACTAGCAACTAATTGAATCACAATAGTAAGAAGAAATCACCATTTGCATGAGAATAATATATAGTAAAAGAAAAAGTATTACACACATTCTAACATAAGCAAGTAAGGGAGTGGACTCAAACCATACAATCAACAAAATGAGTCTCCAAAAAGTATCCAATAATGGATTTTCCTCATTAACATTTCATATAACAGCCTATAAAGGTGTACAAGTAAAAAACCATGTTTCTATTAAATTTGTCTTATTTATACCAAAGAGGGAGAGGGAGGTTAATCATTTTTATTCCTCCACTTGGCTATTTAGTTCCCTTCTTATCTTTTTGGTTTATTTGTTTAGTTGTCTTTTCTACCACCCGGGGGTTCGTTTCTTTGTTAATTCTAACTCCCTCTTTGACATTTTTTATTCCCTTATTGGTTATTCAATTATCCTTTTGTGCCACATGGGGGTTCGTCACCTTTATTGACTATCCAAAATTCTTGTACTCTTGTGCCAAATCGTAGTTTTGATTTCTTTTTTCAGTTTGAACTTACTTTTCTTTTAACTGTTTGAGTATCTTTCTTGCTTGTTTGATTCCCATTGTCATTTTTGTAAATTATTTTCATGTTAGTGTACAAAACACAAAATACACAGGTTATATTTTAACAACAAATGAATAATCCCATCGAGCCTTTCAATAATTTTTATTACAAATTGGATTTTGGGAGGGTGGCCCTGATTTAGAAGTCGGGACCAACTACCAAATCAGGATTGAAAGGATTCAAAGAAAAATTAATGTTTCAAAGCTCTAAATAAAAATTCAAAAAATATCGAACGAGAGAGTTGATGGTGGGGGGGACAAGTTGCAGATTAGGACCAATCTAAAAATTGGGACTCACTTGAACTAGAGTGCGAATAAAAAGGGCCCAACTTGCATATCATGGATGATAAGGAGATTTGGGAGGAAATCTCAAAAGGAAAGAAGGAAGGGAAACTCAAATTTGAACTTGAAATCAAAAGAAAAAAACTCAAACTCGAACTCAAAAGAACTTCGATGAAAAACTTGCATTCAAACTTTAGTAACTGAGGCCCCAATTTGGACATTGGCCAAGGTGAAAGTATACAAGTGAAAAGGGGGCTTGATTTGGGAATTGGGGCTGACATCCAAATCGACCTAATCAAGATTCGAGGAAAGAGTTCAAAGTTTGAAAGAGGCATTGAAAGTTGAAAAAATAGTTCAAAATATTGAAAAGGGTTTTTTTTATCCTTCGAGATGTTCAAATATGTAAATGGAACTATGTTGAGGCACCCCAGGGGCTAAGACCCATAATGGAACTTAAAACCATACTGATTAATAACATAAACTATACAAAATTTTAGGTAAGTTTTTTTTTTTTTCTCTTTCTCTCTCTCTTATAAAACTCTCGGCCCTCAAATAGTACCAAAACCAATACCAAGAAATTCAATGTGAAGAGGCATGTGTCCACGAGTGCTTTAGAAAGTTTGATTGAAGTTTGAGAAGGGGTAGTTTTAGAAGAAATACAATATAGACATATGAGGCAACTTTAAAGTGAATTTCACAACCTATGGACAAAATAACGTGTTGAGCAATTAAGAATTCAACAATTATGAAAATTATATAAGATCATTAAAACATGGATACAATAGTAAACATTTTCATATACTCAAATCCATGGAGGTACCCTATGCACATCATTAAACAAATGAAAAAATGACATGAAGTGGTCATAAATTTAGAGGAAATCACTTTAACATCATAATCTAGAAAACATGTAGTAAAAGTGTACATGTCATAAAACTTGATGCTCAAGATTTTATTAATGGGGATCTAATACAAGAAGCCATGAAATGAGAGGGATGGATTTTACAAGAGCACACACACAAAAAAGAAGCACAAACTAAAGCATAACGTAGGGGATGAATCTCTTGCAGCCTGCAACCATGAAAATTGGTCTACGTCTAAAGGGGTGTTTGATCAAACAACTTGGGTATAATATACTCTTAAATTACCCAAAGTTTCGACCCAAAAAATGAGCTCCTTCTCTCTATTTATAGTTTCTCTTACTTAAGGGAAAACCGCTTTCTTGAACCAATACTACTTCTTGAAAATCAATTTCAGCTTGTCAGAATATTGAACCACTTCTGACATCTTAATGACTTTCAGTTCTCAATTGATTTGTTTTCTCTTTAATCGAGTAAAAAAATATTTTTACCCCCAAATTTTACGCATTGGTGGTTACTGGGCTGTGTCCCTTTCGTCTGATTTCGCCTTAATATGGGTCTTTTTAGTTGGCTCTATGAAATATTCCTTTGCAGCAATGGGCCCATTCAACCATGGAATTATTTTTGTTCTTTATTGGTTGAAATTCCTACCCACACCTTTTACTTTGACCTCTTTGCTTGCTGGTATAGGGTATCAATGACCGAAACTTGACATATTCTTCCTCAAGTTGTTGCCTCAGATCGATCAATTAATACAACTGCACATTAGGGTAGACTCCCAAATTACCTTCTGATTTCCCGGTTGTGATAATTACACCCGAGAAGGACATTCTTCCCATAGTGACGAATAGAACAAATTTTCCTCACATATGTATCTAGGATGATTGATAATCCCCTCACGTGAAAGAAATTTTCCATAGATGGATCATCATTTGTATATTGGGCATCAGGATAGTTGTATCAACAGAAACTTGATTATTTTCATATTGGCTTATCCTACTCTTTCTTATAGAAACTTGACATGTGTCATGTGAGACAGCTGAAGGAGTGACATGACTATTCATGCCTAGCCCAATTTGTTAATATTCGAGACATGAGTGAATGAGCATGTCAAATCAAATGATTATTATCCAATGTCAGATGTAGGAAAGGACATGATGATGGGTGAGGGATGGAAAAGGTGATGATATATATCTTTTTATGTGTCACGTCCTTTCCAATAGATTTGGCAGGATTCTAGCAAATATTCCCACTCACTTAAAATATTTTCTCTCGTGCCTTTGTTTCCATACATGCATTTTTTCCCTATGATTTGGAGCCTTTGAAATTTGGATGACATCATGCTGACATAAGCATGAATACGTGGATACATGGCATCTTGGGATTGGTCCATGTAGGATTCGAGGTGTCTTCCTAGGATCAACCTATGTATGGCTGAATCGAACATGGTAGCTGAGAACACTGGTGGGCCTCCTTACCACAAGTGGCAATCTCCGACAGGCTTGAAATACATATAGTTGACCTTTCAAGCCTTTCTAAACTTTCTCGATGTCCAAGTGAACTACTATGAAGGCTCCATGCAGTGCTAAGTGAGCGGTTAGATAAACAATGAGTTGGATGATGTCCAATCCTGGTGGGATCAGAATACCATTACCACAACCTTAAGGGAGTGGTTTTCCTTTCCATGCCTTACCATGTGACACCTTTTACTCTTTGACACGTAGCAACCTAAAATCATTTTCTCATCCTGATGCTACGTTAACTCCCAGACGTGTTTCCGATGCCACATGCATCCTCCATCGTTGATCAAGCTTGCTTGCAACCGTTGGATGATTGGGCCCACACCTCTAACTATGCTTTCTTTTTATGCCTCAATTATATTATGTGGCTCCATTTGGGCAAGAGATTAAACTTAATTTGGGTGAGATAAGCACCCTCTATGCTCTTGATAAGCACCTGAGTATTGAAACTGAGTCTCTGGCCCTTAGGACTTGGTTTTTCACTGTACATTTCTTCGCACCTGACCATATTCCTTGCTTCATTGATGTGTG
>SNQJ01S0210478.1:0-15989 GCA_010110895.2 Picea sitchensis
TTTGCTGGGTTTTCTTCCCCTAGAGGGTTTCCCAGGATAAATGCTGTGTCTCTTGTGAATGTGTATTTCTCAGTGATCTTGTTCTTATTATGCTCTTATCTATTGAAATGTAAAGAACTATAATAATGGCATAAACATTAACACATAGGGGGCTGCTTAGGGCAGTCAAACCAACCTAGAAAAATGGGCATTCACTTAACATTTGGATACCTTTGTTTTGTTGGAGTCTTCTGCTGAGGCAAGGCATCTATTTGCTGAAGTATTTTGCTGGTATATGACTGATATCTAGTGGAATATTCTGCTGGTATATGGCTGCTAGTTGCTGGAGTCTTCAGCTGGTATATGGCAGTTAGTTCTTGAAGTATACTGCTGATACAAGCACTCTATTCTTGCTGAAGTCTTTTGTTGTTCCTTGCTGATATAAGGCTGCTACAATTACTGTGTTAAAGCTGCCATAATTCCACTACATCAAGAAGAAAAGTTAGTTATCTTTTGGTGATTTTGTCAAGCTGTTACTATAAGTGTTAGTTCAGCTATTTGTGAAGTTTGTAAGTGCTGAAATAGAGGTATTGTTTCAGCCCTTTGAGTCCTAGCTAGTTACTTTAAAGTCTTATACTGGTATTGTACTTTGTTGAAGAATATAACGAGTCCTAGCTAGTTACTCTAAAGTCTTGTACTGGTTTTGTACTTTGTTGAAGAATCTAAAGAGAAGTTTTGGCTGGGTTTTCTACCCCAAGAGGGTTTCCTAGGGTATACTTGTGTTCTCTCTGTGATTGTCTCACTTTCAATGATCCTCATATGTGCAGATGTATTGGTATGTTGGTTGTATGTTGTAAATTTTTTTAAATTTACCTACATGCATCAGTTTTTCAACATGGTATCAGAGCTTCCTTGAAAGAAGCCATTTCTACAGAGAGTTATTAGATTTGTGAAGGAGACTACAATATTTCAGTTTTTTGAAGGAAAATCATCCTCCACAGAAGAAGTTTCAGAAATTTGAGAAAGGTAAGAGAGACTATTCTAAACTCAAATGTTTCTATTGTGAAAAGCTGGGACATCTTGCCAGAGATTGTCCTCTCATAAAAGAGGTCAAAGAAAGGAGGAAAAACAAAAGACATCATGCTCATATTGCCGAAGATGACGAACCTATTTTCAAGAGAGAGAAAAGAAGATTCAGATGAAGAGTATGTTTTGGTGGCAGCTCTTACTAATTCGGTAAATTATGATGATGAAACATGGCTTGTGGATAGTGGTGCCTCCAGACACATGACTAGTTTTAAAGATTCTCTTTCAAATTTGACGAAGAAAGATTCTTCTCATCAGGGGACACTGGGTAATAACTCTTCCTATCCTATTAAGGGCATAGGGAATGCTTCTTACAACTTAGATTCAGGAAAACATTTGAAAATGGAAAATGTTTTATATGTACCTGGTCTGCAAAAGAACCTCCTATCTATTTCAGGATTGGAAGAGAAAGGATTCCGAGTAGCTTTTGTTGATGGCAAAGTTCTTATGACACCATTATCCCCGATATCTAGGATAACTAGCAGATCATGTCTCGAAATTTATGGTCCTGAACATGAATGTAGAGAAGCGGGATTGACTTGAGCTTATTACGGAGGCCACATCTTTCTTCTCCTGAGACTTGTCTGTCCGGCGATGCTTGACTTCCATCCTGCCATTTGGGCTTTGCATCGGAGAGGACTCTTGCTCCACATGAGGTAATTGGTCAGAGTGTCATGGTATGTGTCATATTTGATTGTTATAACCTTCATATATATATGCATTAGGTTCCTCTCATTTGGGATGATTGTGGATCTTACTAATCACTTGACCATTGTTGGGGTGATTGATCAGGTAACTTAGCAATTTGGTATTCATGGGTCTTGGTTAATACTTAGGGGGAGTTCTTGAGTATCGTCATCCACCATCTTATCACTTTTACATCTTATACCAGCTCATCCATCCCATTTCCCTAGTGCGGCCATTGGGATGAAGCGTTTGAGGGCTACATCTTGTCTTGTGGGAAGAAGGGGCTAAAGGCCAGGGGGTAAAAGCATTTGGTAAAGACAAAAGCCATAGGAAATGAAACCTAGAATGATGCTTCGCCCAGAGGATCCACGAGAAGGCAATAAAAAGCCTCTAGATAGAAACTAAGGGACCCTAAGAAAATAATGATAATAAAAAACAAGACCTAACCAAGGATGGGAGGTCTCATCGGCCGGTAGTATGTTCATAGGTATTTAATAGGTATGGCATTGCCACTATCGGTCACTGGCAGGCAATGACCTTTGGTTGCATGGCCAAAGGAAGGAGTGTCTCATCACGAGCCAGCCTTCTCATTTATGAAAATGCTAGTGGAGTAGCAGCCCCTGTCGACTCGGCCACCAAGCCAAAGCGGTCTCTTCATCGGAACCTTGAAGTAAAAAACAATAAAAGAAAATTCAAAGGCAATAAAGGGCTTGGAAAAAATGCATCCATGGCCAATTTTGACTAGCCTCCTAAAGGCACCCACAGACTGACACGCCCTTGGTCTTCTTATTATTTGGACATCCCTAAAACCATATCACCTCATTACACATGGCAGATGATCCTTTGAGGAAACTTTCCATCTCTTGTAATATTAGCCCAACAGGTTTCTGTCGGTTTCCTTAGCTTTGTATAAAAATGGAGATCACGTGTAATGTCTTTGAGCTAGCTCTTAGATGATATGTTAGGGATTTCTTGCATATATTTGATAATTTTAATGATGAGATATGATTTACATTGCTATGATGTCTGGGGCTGATGAGCCCATGGAGGCGTAGTCTTTGATGTCTTGAGGACCATGCGGTGGGCGGTACCGGAGGATAGGTGCACATGGGGAGATAGTTAGCTCGGACCTCCATGTTTGAAGAGCCCATCGGATGTTCTTTGGGATGACAGGAAGCGGAGACAGGTGATGTGAGCCCCCATGGAGAGGAAAAGGACACCCCTCATTAGGATGTCTTGGCGAGATTTGACCACCATGAGGATCGGCCCTTGGAGATGAGATGATGGCCTTGATGGATAGGGCACCACCGAATGATTTGGACATTTTCTGGGCGGATAAGCGTTAAATGTTTGAACTTGTTTGCTTTACCTGTGAGTTCGCGAGGCCCTAGAGATAGCGTCTTGCTGGCGGATGATGATTATACAGAAGAGACTAGCGTCTCCCTCATAGGGGCCTAACGTCTCATTTTTTAGCTCATTTTGGCATTTTAGCATTTAATGTGACAAATATTAAAATATTGTTAAAGTCGGTGGCAATAGAACATTTTGTTGATCTATTTTTTAATTAAAGGTCATGGGATGATATAAATTGAGCATGTTTTAGCCTCATTTGAACATAACAACTTGCTCTCTTGTGAGAGGCTTGCTTTTAGCTCTTGTCTTGGTTACTTGTGTCTTTTGGAGTTGGCTACAGGTTGGAGGTTTATCTTTGGTATATGCATGGTGCTTTTATCATTGGAAGGTGTTTAACTAGGGTTTGATAAGCTTCATCTTGGTTGTAGTAATATTTTGCATACCAAAACTTTAACATTGAATGGTTGCAGGTAGAATTGCTTACTTTTATGGATTTACATTGTTAGTATTTGTAATCATTGGAAACCCTAGGAGCAATCCACATGAAATGATTTGTTTTATGTCCCCATGATAAAACTTGATTAGCCATTTGATTAAGAAAGTTTAACCTAGCCATAGCTAATGCGAGTTGATTTGAATTATAAGTTGAAGGAGGAAGAGCGTCCTAGACCTAATTGGCGTTTACACCTAGGGTTTCGTACCAGGGTTTGAAAAGCCTTGTCCCCAAGCAACGCACCTGACCCCTAGACTTGTAGTTTTAAGCCGTTTTGCCAAAGAAGTCTTAAGGAAGAGGGAGGCATGAGGCTAACTTTGCTTCTATGAAGACCAAACCTTCTCCCCTTAGGGTTTTGATTTGGTGGCCTGCCATTGCGGCTGTAAATCAGAGCCCTCCACGTTCTTAGGTTTAAATCTTTTCCAAATATTGAAGCCTTTCTCCAATTGACTCCCATTAACCAGGCACTAGTCTAGAACCAAAACGTTGACCTTTTTTGTGCTAAAACAACTCCTTCAAACTCTTTAAAATTAAACCCTAACTAACCCTAGTCTAGACTAACCCCTAATGTTGATGACGTCTTGCCTTTTAAACTTGTTGCTTGGACTAAAGTTTTATGATGAAGCTCATCCTTATTAATATAGAGGTATTAAGCATTTTCGTTGGTCAATTTAGCCAAAAGTCCACCTCTTAGTCTAGCTAACCTAACCCTAACAAACAATATAGGTGATGTCATACTTGTTAAAACCTTTGTTTTGGCCTTTAAGACGTTTTGACATTGTCACCGCAGTTTTATTTGATAGGCTTTGAGTCATTGATTGCGTCTTTAAGCTTATTTGACAAAACCTTCTTCTCATTGTCTTCAAATTGACCTAATAATAGGGCTAACGTCACCCTAAATGCAATAGTGGCCTTAACAACAATGTTTGTATATGAGCAGATTTGTAGTATCTAACAAATACAAGGTTTGATTTTATACGACAGATACCAATGTCTCTTGTGTATTTGTGGAAGAAGTGACATAAGATGAGTTTAATTGCAATCATTGACTTGAATCAATAATTACTTTCATCATAGCTCATATATATATTGAAGATATTCAATGTTTCGGAAGTACTAACCACAGCAGCACATTCTTTTAGCTTTATTTGCCTTGTCATAAGCGGGTGCCAGGCTGGTGGAAAATCTCTTCTTTGACTATCATCCTTTCGTGATGAAATGCAGCAGGTAAGCTTACCTCAATCTTAGAGCCTTACACCCACACAGTCCTTTTCCTTGAGGCAGGATTACTAGGGACGTCTCCTTGGATTAACCACCCTAAATGAAAGAGCTCCCCATCGGTGACAGTGGGTGGGAAGCTCTGATACACCGGTTGAGCCTTGACTTCAAAGCTACCTAAACCTCCACCACAAGCTGATAGATAACACATGGCGAGAGGAAAGAGATAATGATGAATGCTATCATGGTGCTGAAGATCGGTTATATGAAGGATTAAAAGGAAGAGAATCAAGCCTTAATACCTGATTACTACTCAACCCGTATGAGCGTGGCATGAAAGTTTTGCTCCATATTCATTATAAAGCCTTGCAATTTATTGACAAAGATGGTGAAAGGCCTTCAGTAGAAGTGTTCCACTGATGTTATTGTGCAAAAAAGGATGTGCCTGGGGAAAGAGCGTGAAAGATTTTTCCAAGCAGTGATAGTAAAGCAAATGGAGTTCTGGATCTAATTCATTGAGATGTGTGTGAACCTATGTCATCCACTTCACTCAGTGGGTATGTTTACTATGTTTCTTTTGTGATGACTTTTCTACTTAAAACTAGTTTATTTCTTAAAGAATAAAGATAAAGTCTTTAATAAGTTTAAGGAATTTAAAGCTCTTGATGAAAATCTTTCTACAAGAGAAAAATAAAGGTTTAAAGATCCGATATAACAGAGGATAATTCACATCTGGTGAATTCAAATAATCCGAAGATGGGATTAATGAGGAGCTCTACTCCATACAATCCTCTGACAAATAATTGTTCACTTGAAAAGAAAGAACCCACGTCGATTGTAGGCTGATTAAACCATGATTCATGATCACTTGACATCAATGTATCTTTAGTGAGAAGCAACAAGCTGCTTTGTATATGTACATAACATAAGTCCTCATAAAGTTCTTGAAAATAAAACTCGAGAATAAGTGTTTTCTGGAGAAGTTCGAAGGATTAGTCCATCTAAGGATATTTGGTTGTCCGGTGTATATTCATATTCCCAAGGAAAAAAAGGAATAAAATGGATCCCTCGGGTAAGAAATTATTTTTGTTGGATACATTGAAACATCAAAGGCATATAGAGTATATGTCCTGGATACAAAAAGATTGAGATAAACAAAGATGTTACTTTTAGCAAAGATGCATTTCTCCAAATCAAAAAGAAATCATGTAGATAAGGTACATGATGAGGAACCTACATCTTCTAAAGTACCAGATACAAAAGAAAAAGAGCATGTACCTGAGAATCACAATATGATGGAGCCTCAAAAACCTGTTGATTCACCAACAAAAGTGATTACATATCAGAGAAAAACAGGTTGGGCTCGTGAACTCATTCGAGATGCAGAAAGGTATGGTGCCCCAAATAAGACTTTCGGAGAAAGTAAAAGACCTCGATTATATTCAACCATGTTGCACTTGTATCTAACATCATTGATGTTGAACCTTCGTGACTATAGAAAGAAGCCATTGAGAGAAAGAAAGTGTGGCGGATGCCATGATTGAGAATATCAATCAATTATGAAAAATGATGTTTGGAACATAGTTTAAGAGACAAAAGAAAAATTTGTGGTAACCTCTAAATGGTTATACAAAATCAAACATGTTGCAGATGGAAACATAGAGAAGTAAAAGGAAATATTTGTGGCTATAGGGTTTTCACAAATATAGGGAGTTGACTATGACGAAACCTTTGCCCATGTTGTTAGATATACTTCCATTAGAGCTACTATGGCTATAGCTGCAAAGTTGGGATGGGAACTACATTAGATGGATATAAAAAAACATTATTGAATGGTGATAGAGAGAAGGAAGTGTATTGGAGGCATTACAAAGTTTGAGACACATGATGACAGAACACGTATTATTGTGAATTAAAGAAAGCCATATGTGGCTTAGGCAGCTGGGACATGGGAAATGAAAAGCTCATCATTGATTACAAGAAGAAGCTTTGGCAATTAGAAATAGAAAGCTACAGGTGGATACTTGCACTATTTCCTAGGTTTGGAAGTGTGGCAGAATCCAAGTGAGATTTGTCTTAGTCAAAGGAAAAATATGTGATTCAAAAATTTGGAGATGATGGTTGCTAAATCCATTTTACACCTATGACGACAAATCAAAAGTTATTATGTGATACTTCATCGAGATAGTGGATGCAACTTTGTATAGGCAAATGATTGGTTCGTTGATGTATTTACTTGAACACAAGGCGGGCATATGTTTCTTTGTAAACTTTAGTTGGTATATGGTTGAACCTTAAACATGTTCATTTGATCATAGCAAACATGATGGGATATGAAAGGTACTGACGAATATGGTATCAAATTATGATCACGATTGAGTTAGGACTCTGGGGATACTTTGAATTCCAGTTGGGGAATTTGGTAGTGTCACCAGTCGTAGAGCACTTCGGGATGTTATTTTAGTTTGGGATCATGTATGATCTCCTGGTTGAGGAAGCTTAAAATAGGTCATTGCTCAGTACAAGCCGGTGAGAATATATGTGGTATATTTAGCATATCTTGAGAAGTTGTATATTTCCTGAAGTACTTTTCGGATTATTTGATATTGGTTAGATGCTACTAGTATCTGCTATGACAATAAAATTTATATAAAGTTGTCAATGAAGCCAGGTGTTTCATGATAAAATCAAAAGCATAATAGAATCAATTATCATTTTATCAATTCTGGAAGTGGTGAAAAGAACAATGAAGCTTCATTATGTGGCTATGTGACCGGGTTCTTGAGATGTGTAAACCTCTGTCAAAGGTGAATTTTGAGTACTTCAGGGACAATCTTAGTTTGGTCCCTCTTAAGAGGGAGTAAGGAGCTGTATATGGGATTCTGGTGACAATAGCGGTGCAAGTCATTTACAGGTAGGATTTGGGCTATTCTATTTTATTCTTATGAAGTATGAAAAATCTTGACTCTAAATTCCATCATCTAGTATGAAAATAGGCTGGCCTTGAGTAAGGCAGTTCTTGGTGGTGTGAGTTCTTGGTGAAGCGCATAGCTTCCTAGCATGGCTAGTAGGACAGTTCTTTGTGAACTGCACAAACAGTTCTTTGTGAATTGAGTGAATAAAAATCTGTAATGACATCAGTGTGCTCAACAGAGATGCCACTGATCCCAATGCTAGCTATGAATACAAAACATGTGATGAACATATTATACATGGATAAACAAGTCAATAGACAAGTAAAGACAAATGGATGTAACAGTTGGTACTAGGAAAAAACCTTCCTTGCTAAGAGAGTGTTGAATTATATAGCTTTAGAAGCTATTTTTCCTATTATGACTAACCATGTAAATAAAGTTTTGATATAGTGTTAACTTTATGTTAAGCATCAAACACATGACAAGTGTAAACCTTATGCCAAGACAACCTTATGCCATGTGTCAACCTCTTAGCACCTCAGGGGTTGCTTAGGGCAGTTGTATTAGCTAGCTTAGGGAGGCTACTTAAGAGAGTTGCTTAGGATGGTTAGAGTGGCCAACAGAGTTGCTTAGGGTAGTGGTATGATAGTTGTTATACAACTATCATACAATTCTAAGGTATCAATTTAGGGCAGCCTATAGAAGAGACAAAGGAAGTGACCTTTGGGAGCATTAGGAGTGGCTCTTGGGAGCTTTAGGAGGTGGCTCTTGGAACATTAGGAGGTGACTCTTAGTAGCCAAAGGAGGCTGAGTGTAACAGTGCATTATACAAGCATCATACATTCATAGAGGTGTGCTTAGAATATTAAACCATACCTATAAAAAGGGGCATTCACATAACATTTGGATACCTTTGTTTTGTTGGAGTTTTCTACTGAGGCAAGGCATCTATTTGATGAAGTATTTTTGCTTGTATATGATTGATATCTACTGGAATCCTCTGTTGGTATATGGCTGCTAGTTCCTGGAGATAGATACGTTGGCATATGGCAACTAGTTGTTGAAGTATCTTGTTGATACAAGCTCACCTCTCTAAAAGCCCCTAAAACAAGTTACACAGCTTGGAAAGTTTCTAAGTTTCAGCTTGGGGCCGATGAAAGCAGGGCTCCCAAAATGAAGCGATGGAGGAAATGCATTATAGAAAAAAATAAAAATATTATATATATATACAATTTAAAAAATAAAAACGATATATTGCAATAAAAACATAATGATGCAAAAAATGCAATAATGATGCAAGCAAAACATAGAAAATGCAAAAAAAAAATATAATTATTTGGGGGCCCCATGACCTTTTTCTATTTAAACCTCCAAGATGCTTTCGAAATGCTAAATTGTCTTAGTCTGATGTTTCAAATCGGAAATACCGTGGAATATATTGTGGTGATTTCTCACGACCCGTCTGGAATGCCGTGTGGTTGGTTTGGATTTCAGGGGGAAGCAGGGGGAGTGCAGTTTCACTTGCAACAGCCTCTAAAACATAAGAATCCATGATGCAAGGTGGAAAGGTGTTAGGCCAGCCCCCAAAATGCCTCCAAAATAGAGATACAATGCCTAAACATGAAAATGTCCTCCTAAAAAGCCACATGTGGCCAGGTGTGGGGCTCCAAAAAGGTGATGTCATCCTCTAATAAGGTACAAAAGCCTCCAAAGGTAATGTTTCTCCCCAAAGGTGCAGAGTATTGTAAAAAATCATGCCCCTCCTCATCAGGTCACATCTCATCAAGGTGCCAGCTCATCATCCCTGGGATTTTACAGGTCGGTTCAAGCATGTGTCCAATCATCATCAAGTGTGATGTCATCCTCAAGTGTGCAACGTCCAAGGTGGAAATCATGATGTCATGAGGGAGAAGGGCTCCATAACCTCTCTAAAGAGGTGTACGATCCTCGTCTACTGCAATGGCATCCAACCAAACCCAAATGTACTCAAAGGGGTCAAACGTCCATGTTGTGGGATTCCTTCCCTTTGAGTGACACATCAGGTTTTATATGCAACATCCCAGCTCAAGTGTGTAATGTCCCAAGTCTAGGAGGTGGTGAGGAATGCCTAGAGGCATGCTAGGTCATCATGTAACCCAACACTTATCATTAGGGCTCCAATGTCTTCCATGAAGTGTAGGGGAAGCATCATCATGTCTTCCAAAGGACCATCTCAGGGTGCATCATCATCAAGCAAGACTCAGAGAAGTCAGGTGAAACCAACCATCATGGATACAAGAGTCAGTAGAATCATAAAGAGTGGGTCGCAAGTTAATGGAAAATCCATGTAAGTAATTCACAATAGGTATCTTCTTCACGCAGCTTGTGAATTTACCATTTTGTCAAGTTTAGGTATGGGAGGACCATCAAACAACTCTATTAGGTGTGTTAGTGCCCAAGTAGAGGAGTAGTTCCCGAGAAACTCATCAAAGTGTAAGTATGAATCCGTGGTATGATATGGGGTTTACTTCATGGTCTTGGTGTCATTGACATGCAAGACCACATGTGATGTTCATCTCCATGGCTAGCTTTGTAGAGGGATCGCTTGGTGCATTGAGTTACCCTTTCCTCGGCATTGTTTCTTTCCACCTCTATCTTTCCTTTTGATATTATTCATTAATTTGCTTTGCAAGCCCCATTTCAGGTTTATTCATTTATTACATTGGGATTCAATTAAGTCCTTTCTTTGAATTATGCATTGAGTGCCTTAGGACTTACAGGAGTGATGGCCTCATAGTGAGGGGTAGAGCTCAAGCTAACTTGGTTTTTGATTTATCATCTATATCCTTTATTGTTCTTTGCATTTGAATTTATAACACTCTTTTATTCTTTTTTACTAGCTGCATCAACCTTGGGCATTAAAACCCCTTCTCTCGAGAGGAGAATACAGAAATTACAAACCTTTTGGGATACATTTTGCAACCATTTCCAAGATAGGACAACGGAAGGAATCTAGATGGAAAGTGTTAAAGTATGAAGAGCGATTATGTTACCTTTCAAAAGCCTCCCAGTGAACACCCTGATGTTCGAAGAAATGATAACACTTGACTAGAGCAAATATGATGGCCACCGAGGTGAAACTAGGAAAACGGAAGGAATCTAGATGGAAAGTGTTAAGTATGGAAAGGAACGGTATGTTACCCCTTTCAAAGCCTCCCAGTAGTACCCCTGTTCCCGAAGAGCGACAACACTTGACACATATGATGGCCACCAAGGTGAAACAAGGAAAAAAACATAACTTCCAAGCATCGTGATTCATTATCTGACTTCAACCCATGATCCTCACCTAAATGCCCAATGAATTAAATGCAACACTTTGTATAAAACAATGGCTAGTGTTGGACCACCATCATCGGGTGAGTCTGCTGATTAGGTGAATGAGATGAACAATGAGGAGGAAGAGCTTTGAGGGGCTGCTGTCTGTGGAGAATGCTGGTTATCATCTTTGAGACCACTGTCTACAATGTGGATCATGAAGGATGATCTCCTGTAGTCACCCCTAGGTGAGAGAGGGTAACAGGCCACTAACCCTCCATACCAAATGATCACCTCAACTATCTAGACTGTCCCTTCTGAAGTTCAAAATTATAGTGATTAGGGGGATTGATTCCTTTTTTTGCATAATATGGTTAGATATATAACTGAAAATGATGAAAATTTACCTCACTTGTCTGAGAGGGCTTGCTGGGATAGTGAAAGTGGGGTGCTATTAAAGGCCCCACCCAGGGTTCAAGACTCAAGTCTCCTAGTGACATGTTGTCTCCGTCATTAAGGCAGGGCTAGCAATGTTGGCACATGCAGGTTTGGTGAAGTGTAGGACAAAGTTCATTGCTCTATGTCTGGCGGCTCATCCACTAATGGAGGCGTTAATAGGGCAACCTAAGTCAGGGGCCATGCTTTCCACATTGTGATAAGTGGAAGCTTACTCAAGAAAATAAAACCTTACAATGGAAAACTGCATCATCATGTTATTTGATCTGTAATCGAGATCAAAAGAACGAATTGGACAGAAAACACATAAGCATGAAAGGAAACAATATGACACAGAAAATACCATCTGTTTATTCGAAAGAGAGGAGCACCCTCTTAATACTATGCAAGGTGACTTTTTCCTGTATAGCCAGATGCAATTACAAAAGAAGTTGCTGCTTTATTTCTGCCATGCCCTGCTCAACTGGACTAGCAATGGCTGTTTACAAAGTGACTCACTCACCAAAAACTAATATACTAAATTTTATTTAACGTGCTCTGCTCAACTAGACTGGCGAAGACATATTACAATAACAATTATTGACAATATGTTAATTCTCTCCTATTGGTTGGAAAAGGAAGGTGGACGCCCTTCTTGGTGGCCCAATTCCTCCCTGTTTAGATCCAGAAGCGTCCCTGCTTCCGCCAACAAATAAGGAAATTTGCAGTGCATTCTCTCCAATGCTTTCTCGAACTGTGTCAGGATCATATTTGAGTGGGTGCAGTTGATGATGTTTTCCTCTGAATCGGTGCTTGTCTCGCAAGAGCCACACATGAGCTTCCGGGTGAAAGAACAATGGCGTGTGAATTTTATGAGGCCTTTGGTTTGCACGTTTTGGTGTAGCTGGTAATGCAATGTCTACCTGAAGATGGCACTGAGTGAAAGTGTGGGTAGAACGCCAAGTTGAGTGTTTTTTTTGTTGTTGATGTGCAAACCCCACTCGGTATTGATCAACCAGAGCTTCATTAATTGTCTTAACATTTCCCTTAAATACAAGCTCCTTGGAAGAACAATGGGTGTGTCTAATACACCTTGTCTGATTAACTGCTCCAACTAAGAAGGGAGGCTTCTGTAGATGATTTTGCCTCGCCATATTGTAAGAATTTTGTTTGCCTGAAGCTTTCTCAATAATCTGTTTGGAAAAAGAGGAACTGCCATGCAAAGTGTTATAATATGCTTGCACTTGTGTTGAAGTACATAACCTACTGGCGGAGACTATTGGAACATAAACCCGCTTTGGCATACAAAATGATGGAGACATACAAGGTGAAGATGAAGGTGGAGTAGGGCTTGAATTTAGAAGTTGGTCAGGTTGGCATTCTATCACATCAGTCTCTTGGGGAGCGAGGTAGTATGAAGGGGTATTGGGCAAAGAGGCTTCCAGAATGAGATCAATGGTGTGCTCAATAGAGCAAGACGGGGGCAGTCCCATGGGTTGAGGGACAGCATTGACAACCTCTAGGAGCGGGGAAGCCATGTCTTGAGGTGCTAGGGTCAGATGGTTTGGTTTAATGGGATGAACCAAACACAAGGAAACATATTTTTTCAAAGTTACTTTCTTAACGATGGCTTGTCCGATCAAAGGCTGTGTGGAGTGAGGAGTAGAGGAGGTGAGTACATAGGTGCATCCCTCATGTTGTAGGTGGTATTTATGGAATTTAGAATGATAAACAACGTTTCGGGCTTGTTGGTAGGGGAGTCCAAGTAATAGGTCGACACAATCTAGAGGAGAAACATCAGACACCACAGTATCCCGGAAAGGACCAATAACAAAGGTCACTGCACATCACCGAGAGACAGTGAGGCACGGGCCTTCCTTTTGTACCCATCCAAGATAGTATGGTTCAGGGTGCGGAGTAGTTGGAAGTTGTAGGCGTTGGACCAAGTCCTGGGTGATGAGGTTCTTTTGGCTTCCGCTATCTAGGATGAGAGTAGCTAATTCGTGCTTAATTTGACAATTGTGGGTAAACAGGGGCACAAAAGAGGTGTTTTGTTTATTTGTGATCATAAGAATTAGAGATGGGTCAACTTCTGTAGGATTTTCAAGAGAAACGACTTCAGGAGGGTCAGGGGAATCGGACCGAGTGACCTCTGCAAAAAGAGTTTTGTTGGGAAAAGGTTCTGAAGTGCCCGACAGTCGGTAGAGGCATGCGAGTTGGTCTTGTGAAAAGTACACCAGGGTCTTGTTCGAGGTGTGAAGGTGGCGGTAGGGGTAGCTTGAGAAGGGCCATCAATAGAAGGGTCATATCCAGGTTGGGGTGAGCGGATTCGAGGAGCCACTTTACACTTGACAAACGATGCTCGAAGAAAGGCCTTGTCCAAGGAAGAACTCTCAAAAAAACCAACTTCATGACAAAGATGCATTAATAAACCAAAATTGAATTTTATAACTAATACCTCTTCTGGATCGCTGATGTGCAGCTGGATGCGCAATTTGCATAAGACATCTATGTAGCTTTGGATGGACTGATTGAATAGTTGTCGCAGCTGCAACCATATGGCGAGGAGGTTCTGGTGATAGCCAGGTGGGTAGAAGCGCTCTCAAAGAGCCTGGCAGAATCCACCCCACGTTGTAATGTGTGGTGTTTGTATCTCCACCGGGTCACCTCTGTCCATGACCCAGGAGTAATTCTCCAGCTGAGTGTCCCACCATGTCTATGCAATTCCCTTGAGTTGCAGACCGACGATCTGAAGCTTCATGTCTTCTGTCATCTTAGGACATGTACGGAAGTATGTGGAAAGATTGCGAAGCCAAGAGTGGGCATTCTCGCCATTCATTTGGCCCGCAAACTTCGATAATTGGAAGCGCGTATCGATATGCATGGGCGTTGGAGCTCTGCGTTGTTGTAGACAGAGTAGCTTCTGGAGAGCCATTGTTAAATCCTGAATTGGAGCTGTGGCAGTGGATGCAGAATCCTCCGTAGATGGCTCTCTTCGCGGCGGCATAATTTTCATTCACCACGGCTGTCGATCTGGCACTGGATGCTGTGCCGAGAATCAATGAACTTTTGAGCGCACTGAGAAGGCACCCGATATCCTGAAGAGGGCGGTGGAGAATGGTGAAATATGAACGTGCTAGAAACCCTGAGGAGGGCGCACTGGAAGTCCCGAGAAGGATGTCTGGCTCTAAGAGAAAAAAACAATTTGTTGGATGGCCTTGTTATCGCGTAGTTTGTATTTTAGGTCACAGGCTATAGGATAGAGGACAAACTGGCGTAACATGAACCTTCCCCACCCAATGTCACCTCGATGGGGTGGTTCTTTCTGTTTAGGGAGGTTAGCCTAGGGGAGACGTCCCCGGTAACCTAGGGTTTGAAGAGGCAATGGATACAAGGTCAAGTATTAAGATTTCCCTCCTCACAGGTTACCACCAGTATCAGATAGCCCGGCTAATCAGCCAATAAAGAAGTGAAGTCCCTGTTGAAAATGCCTGCCCGGAACAAGATACAATACCAACACAATATGTATATTTGCAGGCTATAACTCAAAGGGTTAGTACTTCTTAACTATCTGATTTTATTTAATAAGCAATGTAATAGATAAGATGAAGTCAATGTTTTGCTAAATAGCCTATGAAAGATCACCAATTCACCAATATCTACCAAAATGACTAAGCCTATAGTATATCCAATCAACAATTTGTTCAATAAATGCTAGACGTCATCATTTAATTGCTCATTTGTTAGTCAAAAGTATTGCTGCGTCAAGTATGACGTCAGCCTAGGTTAGCAGCGTTAGGGTTAGTTAGGGTTTCAAAAAATTAAAGTTTAAAAGATGATTTTGCACACTACAAGCTCAACGTTGGAGAAATTACCAGTGCCTTAGGGTAAAATGGAGTCAAAGCAAGGGCAAAAAGGTCTCGGGAGGATTCAAACTTAGAGACTGGAAGGTAGGGTTCCAAGGTGCTGCAATGGCAGGGCCTTAGAATCAAAACCGCAAGGGAAGGAGGCTCACTCCGGTGTTGCTTAAGCAAGGCCTCGTGCTCCTTCCTCTTTCTCTAAATACACTTGGCAAAACGGCTAGCTTCAAAGTACAGATTTAAGGGAGAAAGTGTTGCATGGGCAAGGCTTTCAAACCCTAGAAGGTGAAAACCCTAGGTGTAGATTCAACTAGGCCTAGGACGTCTCCTCTTTTCAACCTATAACTTCAATGCTAGCTCAGAAAAGGAGAGAAAAGTGTAGCAACGGCTAGGCTATATCTTCCTTTTTCAATGGCTAAAACTATTTCTCAAACAAGGGGACATATAGCAATGACCTACTTGTGTGCTTGCTACCTAGGGTTTCAAGATTCAACAATATAATAACAAAATGTAAGAAATTAAGCCTACAACCATTCACTTAAGAAGTTTTGCATGAAAAATTCACTTACATGTCATGAAGAAAACATAATCAAACCCTAGTTGTAAACCTTCCTTGAGAGAAATGCCACATGTGCCAAGAGAAATCCTCCAAGAAGAGTTGCGCCTTAC
>SNQJ01S0210479.1:7327-23316 GCA_010110895.2 Picea sitchensis
TTGGGCTATGTATATATATTTCATTACGCATTGCTATTTTGATTTTCTTTTATTTTCATAAACTTTTGACACCTTTCAAAAAGCCTTGATAACCTTCACATTTTCCTTTTTACAGGATTCCAGCTACAAACAAAACGAGCAAGAGAAGTAAACAGAAAGTCGTGTATCGAAAAATAAATTGGCTTAAACAGGTGATAAAAAATATTTTTGATAGTTTGGAAGAAATTGAAAAGGTAAGATAAAGGTGAGAATTCCTAAAAGACTTGTTTTGAAGGGTTATCAAAGGAAACCAAGATAACCCCATAAGAATATGGCAATATCATCTGAAATAAAATAAAGGAACATTTCCATGGTTAAGCGTTTACGAAAGAATAAGACGAAATGAATAAATCACCCAAAGTAAAGCACCCCCAAAAAGATTTTCAAGAGTCAGTTTTCATTTTTGACCCCTGTTTTTTAGTTCATACATCTCTATATGTCACCCTTTTTTGTTTTCGGGTTTACCTTTTGAAAAGCTAACATCTTTCTGGTTTCACATTCGTAAGGAGAAGAGATTATGTTTTAACCTCGAAAGATTAAAAGCAAATTGTGAAAAGTAAGTTGGTCTTCACAACTCCTCGGTATCTTGCTAAACAAAGTGACACTTAAGTGATCCCAACTTTTATAGGTTTTTCAACAGTTTCGGAGGATTGAGGCTTACTCAAATAGAACACTCCAAAAAATTAAATTTTCCCTTTCTCCCTGTGAACGAAGGTGTTGTGAAAGTTAAGGGAAGGTTGGTACTGAGTAATCAAATTAAGTTGCCAGACCTATAATGCAAAATATTACACAGATATCAGCCCTCACACAAACTGATTGCCCCCACTTCACGCTCTGAAAAAACAAATTATAAGGCAGGTGGTGAAGGGAAATTCAGAAATGATTGCCCCCATGTAGTCCAAAATATGATGAAAGGAAATTCAGAAATGATTTCCCTCGTCTCAGCATTTAAATGCATAAATATATTCCGAAGTGGTGAAAGGAAATTTAGTAAAATGGGCCAAATAACTTCACCGGGGTACTGAACAGGCTCACTGGCAGTGAAGCAATATATAAGATATCTGTAAGGTTGTTATACATGAATATCACTCTACTCTAGTAACCAATTTTTTCAAAACCCGATCTACATCCCAAGTTCAAACAGGGCTCCCTGATTAAAAACATAAAAAATTGTTTCTTTTGATGCAAGCCAATAACCACACGATCTGATGGGTCTCCTAGAAATGTTTTGATTGTCTCAACGAAGACCTGAATTCAGTAACGAGAAGGAGAAAGTCGTGAAAGGGACTACAGCTAAGTGTAAAAAGTATCTGAGTTTTGAAATATTTTCGAAGGTAAAAGACGAAGTCCCTTTCCCCTTCGGTATCCTGTTCTAAGGAACATTTTCATTGGATTAAAGCCATTTGACTCCATTTACCCAATACAGGCATGTGGTCTACTGTTCTTCCCGTCTTGCAGGAAAACGGGATCCCTAGTTGGAGCCTATGTTGGAGCCGTCTTTGTTTTTTAGCCTTTTTTTTTAAATTTTATATCTTAATGCTGGAAATCGAAAGATGGTTTTTGTATTTTCCTTTCTTTTCCCCAAAATCTCAGAAGTCTCATCACGCAAGAAGCGATGGTTATCATACTCTTATGGCAAGATTTATTTTTTAATCGTTTAAACGAGTCTCTACCTTTTAACCTCGAGATGTCGCATGTCAGAAGTTATAGATCAAATAGTTTAAAAATCCTGAGGGGAAAAACGACAAAATAGTCTTAAAAAGTTTACCCAGATCAGTACCGAGAGTAAGGATACTCTAAACCATGGTTAAGCATCATCGGGATTTTGTGTCTCGCCATTTGCTAGCTCCAAAACTCTTACCGTCATAACCCCGACAACTGAAACCACGAGATTCTTGTTTTAGTAACACAGGTTAATGTTAAAGGTAAAAAGCTTAACCACGATTAAGCTCTGTCGGGAATTCGCAACTCGACATGTTTTCCCTCAAAATCTATACCTTCGAAGCCCTGAGTTGTGAATTCACGATGTAAATAGAAACAAAATTAATTAAACATTTAATCCAGTTTTATCTTCCATTTTAATTAGATCATATCATCGCGATCTCGCGATTTCACAACTCGGCATACGAGCCTCCTGGAAGCTATACCTTCGAAGCCCCGAGTCACGAAGTAATGATATAAATAAAAAAACTTAATTAATTGAACGCCAAATCATGGTTACATTTTTTATTAACCAAACTAATTATTGCAATCTCAGGTCTTAGAGGTTCAAAGGGTTAAAGCGAAAGATCCTGATGAGGCGAATGTCGAAAGATTAATTAAAATTTAAAAAAGGCCTGATTAATTAAGCTAAGCTAGCATTTCCAGTGTTTTAATATGAAAATTAATGTGCACAGTCTCTGAGGAAATTATAAACTTTCCTTGTGCCAACTTGCATTACGAACTGTCAAAATCTAAGACATTAATTGGAAATGAGGTGAATCGACAAGTAAGGATTTGGTTTTTATTGCTAAATTTATATTTAAGAATGATTTGACCATTCTGTTCCTAAGGATGACCTATTTTCAAATGGTCGAAGGCATGGATCTTTTATTTGTTGTCCCAAATTTCATTTCTATCATGGACCTAGTTTTTGATAAAAAGAGAAAAGTTGTGGTAAAAAGAGAATTCTATCAAGAAGCAGGATCAACGACCAAGAAATTTAAGGTGTTGACTGACGGGAAAGATATGAAGAAAGAATAATTTGGGACAAAAATAGTCTGAACATTCGGGGCATTTGCTACGGAAAACCAATTTTTAGTCGGGTTTTGAAAAATCAACTGAAGCGAAAAAATCGCCTCATCAAAACCTTAGAAACCAAACTAGCCACGACATAGGAAGCTGCCATGGACCAGGCAAACACAGGAATAGAACAAGCAATAATGGTCGATAAAAAGGAAATCGAGCTGCTCAAAGCTAAGCTCGAACAAGCAGAGCTGGTAGCTTAGACCAGTCAAATACAGGTAGGCTAGCAAAGATACTTGATTGAGCAGCTACAGGTTAGATTAGAGTTCGTCGAAATCCAAGTTATAAATATCAAGATATTCCAGTCCCAGGCCATGGAGATTCGGGGCAGATTTTCTGCAGCCTAGCGAAGTTTACTTGCCAAGGTAGAGACAATTTGGGACAACTACTTGCTTGTTGATCAAGTATTGGAAAACTTGTCTGTCAGAGAGAGAGAAGCTGGAGCAACTCGGGTCGCATTTCAAGAGGTTGTAATAGCTACAACAAATAGGGAATCGGCAAATAGTTCCAAGTTTTCCATTTCGGAAAAGACCCGAGGTAATATTTTGTTGAAAGAATGGGAACGCAGCATATCAGAATGCAAATTGCAAGCCAAGAGGATAAGGAAATACTGGGAAGAGGCCTTCGATTCTATAAATGGAGATCTATTAGGAATTGATAGTGAGAGAAATGTTGAGACACTGAACCAAATGAATATAGCAAAATTCTCGCTTGATATAAATGAGAAATAAGAAAGAGATTTGGCCGAAGTCTCACAAGTAACTCAGGCAGACATAGTTCAAATAGATAAATGGATTATTAAACCAAGTGTGCGATTGTGCACCATCGACACCCTAGACCGACAAATAGAAGAAAGGTTATCACAATGAGTCAGAGATTGTTATATTTTTTAGGCCAATTGTCAAGACGAACCTTCTAGGTTGATATCTCGGCTGGTGGAGAAATGTGTCACTTGTACTGAGCATGCAAAGGGGCAGGATTTTGGTACTAAATAAAGACAGAGATAAAGAAATGAAACGATTGATCTCCTTCTTGTTGTAACTGGAAATCCTGGAATGATTGAGATTCCATCATCCGTAAATCTATATAAATATACAATAGAAGGAAGGAACAAAGGCTGGACCTTTTTGGGTCGATTGTAATAGAGATTTTTTCTCCCTTGAGAGTTAATACAAAGCAAATCTGAAGACTCTCGATTCCGTCACGACTGTGTTATGAGTTTGTTTCCTTGTATTTCATATTTTATTTCATTTCATATATATATCTGATGAATTCTTCACTATAATTTAGTACAACCTCTACTACCGTGAATAAATTTTAGTTTTCTATATTGTTTACCATTTTTCCACTGTACCGGCTATCAGCAGGTATAAGACCAGTGAATATTTTATATTTCTATATATATATTATGTTTCATCAGATTATTTCTTTATCTTTTTCTTCTTCTGTTTATAAGTGATATTCTCCCTTGATACGAGCCTTACATGATAGACAACTTAATGTTTTCTCACACCTCATACATATTTGTTAAAATATAGCTCAGTTACGGGAAAGGGCCTTTGGTTTGCACCTTGTTTTCACTACTGGAGCTATAAACTCTCCTTTTATACAACCGAAATCGAGACAGCATCTAACAAATTATTGAGATTTTATTATCATTATGTTTCTCTATGACTATCCCTGTGACAAGACAACCTAATATTGAACCTGGACTATCAGATCAAACACATATTGCGTTGAATCTTTATGATACTATTCTTAAAACAACCATTACCTGAGTGGAACCTGAACATTTGTGGGCAGCAATCGAAAGGGACATAAACATCCAGGAACAGTTGGAAGATAGACAATAACCTAGAAATCATCTCTAGCTTCCCTTGCCGAAGGTTGACATTTCTTCCTTTTCTACCTCTTACTCACTTTCGGATGCCTAGACACTGTACTTCTAAGCCTTAAGTACAGACTCTGGAACAACAGTCACATTGCCCAAGAAACTAATTGCTATATTTGTGCATTCAATAATTTCCAAATCATGATTGCCAATGGCGGGTCCATGAAATGTGGAGGGCGTTGTGAAAATGTGTGTCTCCAAATTGGTGACTACCACATGAAATCTCAGATGTTTTCTATCGACATGGGAAGTTGTGACATTGTGTTGGGTGCAGACTAGCTAAGGAATTTGGGTCCCATTCTCGTAGATTTTAAGGAATTAACCATGCAATTCGACCAGGAGGGCCAACAATATAAGTTCCAAGGAATCAATGCAGGTTCCCCTGAGATCATTAGTTCCCATCGCATCGAAAACATGCTCAAAAAAGGTCATTTAGGCATTATTTCCCACCTCTATGACATACAAGTAATGAAGACATCCTTAGTGTCGCAGGACCTCCAATCTATCTTCTCTAAACATCAAGTGGATTTTTTCCACTCCCCACAGAATCCCTCCTTCCTATGGTGTTCATGATCATTCTATTCCCCTTGTCCTAGGAAGCCTTCTCCCCAATATTCATCCCTATCGTCACCCCTTTTCCCAAAAAAATGAAATTGAGAAAATGGTTCAAGAACTGCTTAATGCAGGTGTTATCCACCCTAGTACGATCCCCTACTCTTCTCTTATGGTCATGGCAATGAAGAAAGAAGGTTCTTTACGCATGTGTCCTGACTTCTGTGCCCTCAACAAACTCACCATTAAAGACAAATTTCCCATTCCTGTCATTGATGACCTCTTGGATGAATTGAGTGGCGCTCAATTCTTTACTAAACTTGATCTTCGTTATGGCTACCACTAGATCCGTATGAAAGAGGCAAACATTCCTAATACTTCCTTTATAACTCATGAGGGCCACTATGAGTTTTTGGTCATGTCCTTTGGCTTGTGTAATGCTCCCTCCACTTTCCAAAGCCTCACGAATCATGTCCTCCATCCTTTTCTTTGTCATTTTGTCTTAGTTTTATTTGATGATATCCTCATCTATAGAAAAACTTGGACAAACCATCTTGTTCATGTGGATCGAGTTTTCCATTTACTCTCTCAACACCAACTTTTCCTAGAACAATGTAAATGTGTTTTTGGTGCCACAAAAGTCATGTACTTGGGTCATCTTGTTGTCAAGGATGACGTTAGGGTGGATCCTAAAAATATTGAAGATATGAAATATTGGCCTTACCCAAAGACTCTCAAAAGCATGCGTGGATTTCTGGGCTAAACAGGTTATTATCGCAAGTTTGTTAAGAATTATGGAAAGATTGTGGCCCCTCTCACTACACTCCTCAAAAATAATTCTTTCACCTTGACTCCAACAGCTTTTCAGGCTTTTCAAACCTTGAAGATGGACATGTGCACCACTCCAATCTTGGCCCTTTCTAATTTTACAAAGACTTTTGTCCTGGATTGTGATGCTTCAGGGAAAGGAATTAGCATTGTCCTTATGCAAGAGGGTTGGACTTTGGACTTTACCAACAAACAACTGTCTGAATGAAATTTGGGCAAATCAATCTATGAAAATTAAATGTTGGCTATTCTACATGAATTTGATCTTCCGCACCCTTATCTATTGGGGAAACACTTCCAAATTAAGACAGATCATCAAAGCCTCAAGTATTTTCTGGAACAACACATTTCCTCCCCAGAGCAACAAAAATGGGTAACTAAGCTCTTTGGATATGATTATGAGATCATTTACAAGAAAGGAAAAGACAATGTGGTCGCGGATGCAGTTTCCCAAAAATATGAAGATGAAAGGTCCCTTTTTTCTCTCTCCTTCATTGTACCAGATTGACTCCAAGTCATTCTCCAGGAATGGCTACACGATCCCAAAAGTTTGCATCTGATACAACATTTGTAGTCCAATTTTTGAGTTTCCCTGGGGTACTCTTGGCTCCATGATGAGCTTCGATACAAAGGCCATTTGTATTTAAGTAAACAGACAAAACTTAAATCCAGGATACTTTCTAAGCTTCATGCTACACCTACATTCGGGCACTCTGGGTTTACCAAAACCTATGACAGGATCAAATGTTCTTTTTTCTAGGATGGTATGAAACTAGACGTTCATAATTTTGTGGTTGAATGTGATGTGTGTCAATGCAACAATGGAGAAACAGTCAAATCTCTTGGCACACTACAACCGCTTCTAATTCCACCTGTTATTTGGCGGGATATCTCTGTGGATTTGATTGTAGGCTTACCTAAATCAAGCAATAAATTAGTCATCATGGTGGTATTTGATTACCTTTCCAAGTATGCTCATTTTTGTGCTCTTCAACACCCATTTACAACATCCACTATGGCTCAACTTTTCATGGATCAGGTCTTCAAGCTTAATGGCATGCCGCATTCTATTGTTTATGATCACGACCCAACTTTCACCAGCAATTTTTCACAAGAATTGTTCAAGCTATAAGGCACCCAATTGCATATTAGCACAACTTATCATCCCCAAACTGATGGCCAAACTGAAGTTGTCAACAAGTGTTTGGAAACATATTTGAGGTGTTTTGCATTGGAAAAGAAAAATCAATGGGCTCAATGGTTACCACTAGTTGAATGGTGGTACAACACTTCATACCATATAGCTACCTACATGACCCCTTTTGAAGCAATATATGGAAAAAATCTACCTTCAGTTCTCTCATATTTACCAAGTGTGTCAAAGGTCCAGGTGGATGACCAAACGCTTACAGTTTGAGAGGCTATTCTCCGTACCCTCAAAGATAATTTGGTCATGGTCCAGAATCGTATGAAAAAAGAAGAAGATCAAGGTCGCTTTGAAAGTCAATTTGTAGAATGGGATCAAGTGTCTCTTCGACTGCAACCTTACAAGAAAAATTCCCTCAAGGCTGACCATTGCCAGAAACTGGCACCCAAATGTTATGGTCCTTATACCATTCTCAAGCATGTGGGACAAGTGGCCTATCAGTTAGCTTTTTCCAATCATTCTAAGATACATCCTATTTTTCAAGTTTCCTACTTAAAGAAGGTGATTGGAACTAAGTGCCAAACTCAAACAAACCTTCACGAATTGGATGAAGAAGGCTCCAATTGGCTACATCCACAAGCATTTTTGGACCAGCGTGAGCGTCGTCTACGTCAGTGAACCATCAAGGAAGTGTTAGTCCAATGGAAAGATACAACCCCAACAGATGCCACTTGGGAACCATCTACCATTCTGCAACAATTTCCACACCTCAAGCCTTGAGGACAAGGTTTTTTTTAAGGGGGAGGACATGTTAGGGACCTAATCCCTCACATAGGTAGAATAATATATTCTGATGTAATAAAGGTCAATATTAATAAGGACTAGAAATAAGGAAGAATACGTTGAATGTAAGAAGACCTAATAGAAGCTCCCTCTTCTAGAAGGATATTCCTCTAGATGGTTCTTTTGATCTACATATTTAGTATAAATAGGAGTCGAGGGTATGAGAACTATTGTCTTGGATATTATTGTAATAGAGCTCTGCTCTGTTGGAGGTTGTCCCCTCGAAGAGGCAAGTGAACATTGCTCTCAATAATCTAAGTGCTCTTTCTGGTGTTATTATGGTATTATTTTGGCATTATTATGGTGTCATTCTGGTTATATTGTTTCTTAGCTACCATTTCTAGCCTTTTATTTATGTTCTGCATACCTTTTATATCTAGAATATTATAGTTCCACAAAAGGAGGAAGAAATTTAGCATTCTAAACTCATGAAGGGAAAGACTTCGTACTATCAAGATTCCACAGGGCCATTGTATTTACAACAAATCAAGTAACCAAGAAGATCTGTGTCACTTGTTTTGAATATTCAGAGGATTCACCACCTTCTTTGCATATTCTATGTTTCTCTAGGTTTATGTATTCATCTTTAATTAATCAAGAATTTTTTTATTAAGTGGCTATGAACTATTAGATGATTTTGTCTTAGTTATAAATATTAATATGTGTCACTTGTTTTGAATATTCTAAGTGGTTGTTTGTCTTTGAATTCTTTGGAATGGGTACAACATATGTTACTTTCTATTAGTAATAAAGAATTCCATGCTTTGAAGGAAAGGTTATCTAAGTTTTGTAGTTGCTACTAAACTATGGGATTTAGGTGAAGAGAAACCTAACTAACAATAGAAACTTCAGAAAACAAGGATTTCTAGAGAGATGAAGGTCATAAAAACCTTAGTAAAGTGATGGATTTGACTTATTAGGATAGGGAATGAATATAATATAATAATAGTTCTTTTAACATTCTCGAAAATGGTCTGGAAAATTGAGCCAAATTTACAAAAAGTGAGTATAACCATTGTGTTTATCGTATATTCATTATGTTGGTGACATATGTTATTCTTGTACAAAGCACAAGCATGGTTGAGATCACCAAGCATGGCCGATATCAACAAGTTGTCTCAATTGGCGAGGATGTTTGATAGGAAGGATCTAGGAGGAGCAAAACCAAATATTGGGCATGGAAATACATGAAAACATGAAAGATGGTAAGCTTTGGTTATCACAAATAAGTATGTGGAGAAGATACTAAGGAAATTTGGTATGAATAATGTGAAACTAGTAAATATCTCTTTGGTTTTCCATTGTAAGATTTCTTGAGGTTTATGTCCTAAGTAATGAGAAGAAAAGGGTTAAATGTCTCATGTATGGTATGTTACTAGGAAGGTTGTATAGATTTTAACCTTGTACAATATTTACCGCAAATAGATTTTCAGTAAAAGAACAGAAAAGATAAAATGGCAAATACAAGCGTTACATAGATATTTTTCCCCTCGAAACCCAAACCGAAAAAACCAACATATTTTATATTCATTCATTGTGATACATTTTTTACAATACAATATACATATATGACCCAACGACATTCAAAACCCTAACCCAATGACCTGGATTAGTCAACAACCCTAATTCCTTAACTGGAAATAGNTACATGAAAACATGAAAGATGGTAAGCTTTGGTTATCACAAATAAGTATGTGGAGAAGATACTAAGGAAATTTGGTATGAATAATGTGAAACTAGTAAATATCTCTTTGGTTTTCCATTGTAAGATTTCTTGAGGTTTATGTCTTAAGTAAAACCCTAACCCAATGACCTGGATTAGTCAACAACCCTAATTCCTTAACTGGAAATAGAAAACCATCGACAAAAACCATGTGCCAAAATTCCGCCCAACAATGGACATGAAAATCGAGGCAACATGAAAAATGAAGCAAAAATGAAACATGTTTCTCGAGGAAAAAAATATTTTTTCTCAAGGTTGGTGCCCCTACACCCCCCCTTAAACTCCCCTGTGAGCCTAGCACAATGTATATAACACTGCTACTCATGCAAAGAATATAACACATACCCAACAGGTTGATGTTTGTGATGACACATGGAAAAACCAAGTAAAGAGAATGGAAATGGGTGCTTGGGTATTTGATAAGCACCAATATCGGATACGATGGTTGAGTGGTTGCAGCAATTTAGTTTGTATTTATGTTGATTCACTAGAGGTGGAGTGGTCCTTCCTCGTGCAAACTATGAAAACATGTTCATGTAACAACTATTGTTAGAGAAGCTATGGTGGTGTTTGGTCTCTCTTGGCTGCAGTAAGGTGATGGAAAGGTATTAGTAAATTGTTTTCAAGGTGGAGATTGTTGGGTTGTAACAACACATACCTATCAGTTACATTTGTAGTTTGTTCTTCAAGCACTTGGCCTGCCATATTCCTGAAAATAACATGCCCACTTGCGTGACTTGATAAGGAAAATCTTATATATGTCATCTTTTCTATTTTTCGATGCTTGTTTCTCCTGCTCCTTATCTTTATTTTACATTTTTCGACTAGGTATGTCTGCCTTCAAGAATTTAAATGATAAATTAAACCATTAAAGCATAAATTAGCAATACCTCGTTTTGGAGGATCATAGGCAGACACCGGCGTAAAAGAAATATCTGCAGAGCCATATTAAATTTATAAGAAAAAGCGTTCTGCGGATCAAGACTTCAAAGAATTTATATGAAAAAGCGTTATGCGGTTCAAGACTTAAAAGATTGACATGAGAAAGAACCCAGAAACGCAGTACCTTTGCATGTCTCCGGAGAAGCGCTGATGTTACAGAGATACAGCGAGGGTTAGATCGATGGGAAACCCCAATAAATCTCTGCTCCAGAAGAGCAGGCAAAGGCAGGCGGGCTTGTGAGCAAGAACGTTAGCGAGCGCCAAACAACAGTCTTTGGATGGCTGTGCCGCGGCGTTCTCAAATCCAGTGACGAATTCGAGGCATGGTGAAAGACTAAGGATGGGGTTTGTGCAGTCGGGAGAGAAATCGGCTCCGTTGACGCCAGTTCCCGCTGCTACCAGGAACACCACCACACCCATTAATGCAATTAGCAATCTGCAATCTCCCCGACCTGCCATAGTTGTGCTGCAATCACTGCTTCTGCTTGAATGTAATTTACTGTAAACCTTCACGCAACTTTCACTACAAATTATGCTTTCTTCACGCTCTTTGACTACAATTTATAGATTTAAAACCTTTATGCAACTTTAAAATATTAATTATATTAAATTAAAGTTAACTCTCCCTTAAGTAGATGAAGTTGTGTTGCAATCTTTACTACTGCCCGAATGGTAAACCTTCACCCCACTTTCACTACAAATTATTGCAACTTTCATTACAATTTATAATTTATAGATATAAAGCTTCACTCAACTTTGACTAAAAAGAAAAGTAGATGAAGTTGTGTTGCAATCTCTACTAATGCCTAAATGTAATTTATTGTAAACTTTTACTGGACTTTCACTTTCTTCATGCAACTTTGACTAAAATTTATAGATTTAAAGTTTCATGCAATTTTTATTAAAATTAGATTTTTTTGACAATTTAAATTATTTAAGCGCACCTTTCACGTGGTCGGGGATTCATACACGTAGGAAATACAAGTGGTATTTAAGCGCACATCTATTGTCCACCCTTGTAACCACTGTTGGTACCCCTTCAAGTGGTAGCGCATCACACAACACCTGTATACGGATCGAACTAGATTTTCTGAAGCCCTCTTTAGATAAATCGAGCAGCCACCCGACTGCTACAGTGCCACCAAGAACAACACTCGGGAATATACTCTCTAATACCTAGGTAGTCGGGTAGTATGGCTAAGTGCACGGTCTATCCTCCTTAGTTGGTTCCTTGAGATATTGGGGCGAATACTATTGTTGGACCCCACACGTATATCAGAGAGCTATGGCACAGGGAAAACCCTTGTCTGTAGAACCCTTGAATACCTAACCCTTGGGGATGAAAACAAAAAAAACAAAACAAATAAGATCTATTGCCGCACAATTGGGCCTCTTGTATTCGAGTTTCCAAATCACTACACATTTATTCCTGATTAATAATTTGGGCATTTCATCACTACAGTATTCTTCAGACTAGAGTATAACTCCGCAGGTGTAAAAAACAAAGTGTGGATTTTGTTGCACCATTATTTGAGACCTATTCCATTGGATTTATCTCTTCGCCCTTATGACATTCATACCTATCATTTTTCAGCAAAAGTTTTGACCCCACCTGCCCCTTTTCGGTTCCCTCATCATCATGGCCCATACTCGTAGCCAAGACTTGGAAGCTCACTTCAATACCTCGTGATCTAATTTCAGAGAGACCCAACAAGAAGTGAGACAACCTAGTGCCAATATTTCCACCATCAATAAAAACATGCATTTCTCCATAGCCACCTCAATCGAGGAACTCAAAGAAGACCTCAAACAAGACATTACTACTCATCTTGAATATGTCACTTCCATGATCTGCACCAAGTTGCACATCCCTGCATATCACCCTTTATCTGACCCACCTTTGCATATCGAAGTTGAAACTTCCTCTCATTCCTATAATTTTCATCCCCATCACTTTCAGCGTGACCTACACCTTCCACGTTTGGATGTGAACAAGTTTGATGGCTCGGATCCCACTGGTTGGGTAACTCAAATGGAACATTATTTCTCTTTGTACGACATTACAGATGACTTGGCCAAACTTTGGTATGGTGTTCTCCATCTAGATCAAGAACGTTGGAAAAGGTGGCAATGGAGAAAAATTGCCCATCAAGGGTATGTTTCTTGGACACACTTTGTGGCAGAGATTTATGAATGCTTTGACACTGACACCAACCATTTAGGCCATTTGACAAATTTGAAACAATCTTGCACGGTGGAAGACTTTATAACTTTTTTTGAGTGACTGGTTTTTCGTACAAAGGGCATCTCTGATGCTTTTTTCCAAGAATATTTTATTAGTGGCCTCAAGGATGAGATTCATGCCCATGTCCTCATGGCTCGGCCTCAGAGTTGGGTGGAGGCTACTAAACGAGCTAAGGAAGCACAATAGGTTGTCTCTTTTCAAAAACGGAAACCCTCCTTTATTCCTCGCACTAAACCAATAAATCCCACTCCTCCTTCCACTCCACTAAAGATCCAAAAATTGACCAGGGTTGAAATGATTGAACGCAAACTCAAAGGCCTTTGTTATAATTGTGACAACAAATATTTTTCGGGAAACAACTGTACGGAACAAAATCTTTTTATGGCCATCTAGGAGGAAGTTTTGGAAGAGGATGTTGAAGCTCCCCTTGTGTCTGAGTCACCTGAACCCACTGAAATAACCCCTCCCTCAGACCCTCCCGAAGTAGAACTGATCATTTCCCTAAATTCTCTCACTGGCTGCTCTGCTCCCCAAACCCTCAAACTAATTGGCTACATCAAGCATAGGAAGGTCATCATTCTTATTGATAGTGGAAGAACCCATAATTTTATTCATCATCGCATTGCCCAAGAAACTAATTGCTATATCTGTGCAGTCAATAATTTCCAAATCATGATTGCCAATGGCGGGTCCATGAAATGTGGAGGGAGTTGTGAAAATATGTGTCTCCAAATTAGTGACTACCACATGAAATATCATATGTTTTCTATCGACATGGGCGGTTGTGACATTGTGTTGGGTGGAGACTAGCTAAGGAATTTGAGTCCCATTCTCATAGATTTTAAGGAATTAACCATGCAATTCAACCAAGAGGGCCAACAATATAAGTTCCAAGGAATCAATGTAGGTTCCCCTGAGATCATTAGTTCCCACGCATGGAAAATCTTCTCTAAAAAGGTCATTCGAGCACTATTTCCCAACTCCATGCCATACAAGCAACGGAGACACCCTCTGTGTCGCAAGACCTCCAATCCATCCTCTCTAGACATCAAGTGGTTTTTTTCCACTCCCCAGGGACTCCCTCCTTCCCGTGGTGTTCATTATCATTCCATTCCCCTTGTCCCAGGAAGCCTTCCCCCCAATATTCATCCCTATCGTCACCCCTTTTCCCAAAAAATGAAATTGAGAAAATGGCTCAGGAACTGCATAACGCAGGTATTATCCGCCCTAGTACGAGCCCCTACTCTTCTCCTATGGTCATGGTAATGAATAAAGAAGGTTCTTTACGCATGTGTCTTGACTTCTGTGCCCTCAACAAACTCACCATTAAAGACAAATTTCCCATTCCTGTCATTGATGACCTCTTGGATGAATTGAGTGGCGCCCAGTTCTTTACTAAACTTGATCTTCGTTATGGCTACCACCAGATTCGTATGAAAGAGGCATACATTCCTAATAATTCCTTTAGAACACTTGAGGGCCAGTATGAGTTTTTGGTCATGCCCTTTGGCTTGTGTAATGCTCCCTCCACTTTCCAAAGCCTCATGAATCATGTATTCCATCCTTTTCTTCGTCATTTTGTCTTGGTTTTATTTGATGATATCCTCATCTATAGAAAAACCTCGATAGACCATCTTGCTCATGTGGATTGAGTTATCCATGTACTCTCTCAGCACCAACTTTTCCTGAAACAATCTAAATGTGTTTTTGGTGCCACAGAAGTCAAGTACTTGGGTCATCTTGTTCGCAAGGACGGCATCAGGGTGGATCCTAAAAAGATTTGAGATGTGCAATATTGGCCTTACCCAAAAAATCTCAAAATCTTGCATGGATTTCTGGGCTTAACAGGTTATTATCGCAAGTTTGTTAAGAATTATGGAAAGATTGTGGCCCCTCTCACTGCACTCCTCAAAAATAATTCTTTCACCTAGACTCCAACAGCTTCTCAAGCTTTTCAAACCTTGAAGATGGACATGTGCACCACTCCAGTCCTAGCCCTTCCTAATTTTTCAAAGACCTTTGTCCTAGAATGTGATGCTTCAGGGAAATGAATTGGCGTTGTCCTTATGCAAGAGTGTCACACACCCACTATGGCATAATAAGTTTTTCGCCTCTTTTCGAGGGACAGAATCCTCGATTTCCTATGGGGGCCTAGATCAGGCTAGTTCTTCCCTTGTCCACCTCCATGTGATCATTGGTTATGACCACAGGCCAAACAAACTAGGCACCTTTTCTCATTTCGCGACTTCACGATACAAACGAGTCAAGTCTTTTGACTCTACAAACCCCAAAACACAAAATCTTACCTTCGAGGAGATCGACTGCTGTAAGTCTCCCCTTGATTTGATGGTCCTGGCCGTATCGATATTTCAGTAACCAGGAGTTCGTAATGCAAGAGAGTCGAGTCTTTCAACTCTTCAAACCCCAAAATTCGAAATGGGCTCAGGTATTCGAATCCACCTTTGTTTCAGTGTCATGTGACCTCCAGCGAGGGCGCAAGTCTCACTGCCTATCTCTTTCGGGTTTCACGACTTTGCAATTCCCATTGCAAGTGTTCCTTACCTTTTGGAATGCCAAACCTCGAAACACGATATAGGTCAATGAGGTGTTGACTACTTCCCTGTGACGAGAACACGCCACATGTCACCTCCACGTGACCCCTATTCTGGGATGTACCATTTGTCATCCATGTGGTTCCTACATCTGGGATGTGCCACTTGTCCACCCGAGCCATCGGCTTTCGGGACTCAAGATAATAGCGAACTGTCGTCCCCTTCTCTCTACAAACCCCGAATTTCTATACACGGGTTCTTGTACGAGATCCAATGATCCAGATTCTTTCAGAGTTTTCCCCGAACAGGGTTACCAAAGTCTGAAGGAAAGAGTGTCATCATGGTGATTGTTGATAGACTGACCAAGTACGCACACTTTTGTGCACTCTCTCATCCCTTCAAAGCTAGTACAGTTGCCACCGCATTCATGGAGATAGTTCAAA
>SNQJ01S0210481.1:0-15988 GCA_010110895.2 Picea sitchensis
TCATAATAAGTACTCAATGCCTTGAAAAAGATATAATTTCATATAATAAGCCTCTTTGAGGGGGAAACCTCCTTTTACCACACATAAATGTTCAAGTACAAGATGATTCCAAATGAAAATGTCTCCTTGGTATATATAGGAGACTAGGAGGTATACTTACAACTAATGGAATAAATATGACATAAATGAAATAACATTACTAATGTAATATGCCCCAATTAAGGGGTAATGATCCAATATTAGGGCTTAATTGCACTACTTCTAGAAGAGGCAAGAGTAGAGTGTACAGGAGTACACCACTAAGTTCATAAAGATGGTCATCATGTTGGGTATCTCTCTCAAGAACCCATATGTAATCCTCAAGTATCTAGGGGGTTTACATATTCTTCTATGAAATTAATTGATTCTCTTCAATCCAAGGATGGTGAATTAGGCATGTGTATAGAAATAGTACCTGGAAAACATAGGCCAAAAGAAGGGGCAACCAAGTGGTTCGAAGCGGAAAGAGCACCAGGAAGCTTCCAAGGAGGCGAAGAAGAAGTGGAAAGGGGGAAAAAATAAGAAGACAATAGCCATTGCACAACAGATTAAAGATCCCAACAACCATTACAATCATTGCAACATTGATGGCGACGCCGATGAAAAATGTTGGAAACTACATCTAGAGTTGAACACGAAGAACCGTAAGAAGGAAGGAGAGAAAAAGAACCTTCTAGCCAAAGATTCAAGAAATCAGGTTGAAAGTAGATTGGATGTGAATGATAATATTTTATGCACGTATATGAAAAAGGAGGTGAATCTGAGTATCCTTCATCACCAGGAAGAGAAGGAGATGACCAAGCTCTTCCACATCAATATTCAGGTCAAGAAGACCAAGATAGATGTTATGTTCGACTCTATTTCATAGGCTAATATCATAGCAAGGGATTTGGTCAACAATATTGTATTGTAGGTTCACAATAATCCTAGCCCATATCCATTGGGTTGGTTAAATAAGGATTCATAGATAAAGGTAACAAAACATTGTAAGATTAAATTTGTTATAAGTGTTCATTTTACTGATGAAGTGGAATTGGATGTAGTACCCCTTGATGTATGTGGAGTAGTGTTTGGAAGCCATTACATGTACATGAGGGATGAAATATTCATGTGGATATCCAACCAATACTGACTGATCAAGGATCGGATTTCCTACATCATCAATGCGCATACAGGAAAAGATCTCACTAGTAAGTGCCAATCAAGCCAAGAAATTGTTTAGGTCTAGTAAGAAATATGTTTTACTTTTCTTAAGACAAAATCATCATGATGATGAGTCAATGAGAGTGAAGGCATTCCTGGAGGGGTGTACTAAAGTGTAGAAAAAATAGTTTAAGGAGTTTCTACAGAAATACAGAGGAGTCTTCCAGGATCCTAAAGGGCTACCACCCAAGAGGGAAGTGGAGCACGAAATAGAGTTGTTTCCAGACTCCCCATTGTCGAATATTAGGTTGTATAGACAGTCCATTCTGGAAGGGAATGAAGTGAAGAAGAATTTGTAGCAGTTGTTGGAGCAAGGTGTAATTCAACCAAGTACCTCACCTTGTGGGCCAACCATCATAATTGTGCCCAATAAGGGTGGGACTTGGAGGATGTGTATCAATTAGAGGGCATCGAAAAAAATTACACTGAAGAATCAATACCCCCTGACAAGGATAGATGATCTATTGAACCATTTGCATCATGCCAAGTACTTCACTAAGCTATATTTGAAATCATGATATCATCATGTATGGGTCAAAGAAGAAGATACATGTAAGACTACCTTCAAGACAAGGCAAGGTTTGTATGAGTGGTTAGTTATGCCATTCAGTTTATGTAATGCACCGAATACATTTATGAGACTAATGAATGATGTTTTACACCCTTATCTAGATCCATTTTTTATTGTCTATTTGGATGATATACTATTTTATAGTGCTACCTGGGAGGAGCATATGTCACATCTTATGCAGGTGTTAAAGACTCTGAAAAAGCACCAGCTACTAGAAAATTATCGCACTAGATCTTAGCCATCGAATCTATGGTGATCTGTCTCAAGGTGGAACATTTGGTGATCTAGATTGGATCATTATATTATTTATCATCTAACTCACTACTTTTGGGGTGGAAAAATTGGAGAAATTAGATTGTAGGGCCATTTCAGCAACTGGTCCAAATTTGGGTCCAAAAAATAGTCAGAAATCTTTCAGAGCCATTTTGAGGCATCAAACGACCTTGTTTTTGTCCAAGCCTCACTATGATGGAATATTGTAAATTATACATGTTAATACATTTCCAACAGCGCATATCGTTCATCGATTGGAGTTCGTATGAGAAAGTTATGCATCCTACAAGTTGACCTACCATATTGATCACCATGGTGCGATTGGATGCCACGTCAGTCTCCATTACTTAGACATGTGGGGCTAGCCACGTAGTGGGTTTTCTAAGAAAATTCTAGAAGGTCCAAAACCGTATCACAATTGAAGGTTAAGGAAGTACAAAACCTATCACTATATGTCTATCGAGCTATGTTAAAAACCGAGCCACTAGGAGGAGAAGGGGGTTCCATTCTTTTGCATTGTATCTTGTTCCATAGCTAAGAAAAACATCTTAGAGTGGTATTTTGTGAGCATAATAGAGGAGGAGAGATTATGTAGCAGCCATACAGGCCATAGGTCAAAGGAAATGCCACAAAGAGTGCCTCTTTCTTTGTACTTGAATCATTTCTATACCAAAGAAAAGAGAGTAGAGAAACCTCACCTTCTAGCTAGGTTTTCTCCTATATTGGATTTCCCATGTCATATATTGTGTTTATTTGTGGATGGTGTGAATATGTTTTACTGTTCTCTAATTTTTCTGCATTTTATATATTTTATCAAAAACTAAATATTCTGGAGATCTAAAGGAAAATAATCTTAATCGTAAATATTTCAGTATTTTACTAGATCTATTGTGACAAATTGTTTTGGAGCAGTATCCATAGAATTTTACAGATCATCTGGAGCCCTTAACCCTCATTAAATTGTGATACCCCAAGTGAAACTTGACCATCATATGTGGCACAATGAGGATCATTCGATCTACCAGAGTGTGTGTCATCGGAGCGAGCCACTCAAAGTGGCCTATGGTACTCGGAGTGGATGCACTCTCATAGTGGAGGAGTATGAGAAAGAACATGAGTTGTATATCAGAGATTGGGAGAAATGTAACAAAAAAGGTAGATCTTTCATGGGATTTTCTCACTTAATGTTTGAAGGATAAGGTGGGTGATAACATCTAGGTGACTCGAGTCACTGATACAATAAGAGTCATTGATTTCTGAATCTGAGGATCATCAGATCTATCAGAATGACCTGTTGGAGAGGAGTCGTCGAAGTGGGGATCCATATATGATAATCGGTTGTTCTAATGGAAATGATCCTGAGTCGCCACCAATCATTGATATGGTGGAAAGGAATGATTATATCCATCCATTGTGATCATTTAGGTCCCTGGTTGATGTAATGAACCCATAGAGGGACTATCACTGGTAGTTGGAGGTCGAACTAGAGTGTTTATCAAAGTAAACATTGGCAAGGGGAAGTTTGCATGCATTTACGTGATGAACATGAATATGATAGAATATGATCTGAGCCCTTATCATGAGAGAAATAGGAAAATTCAAACATCCCACCCACCAAAGGAGGTTTAGGGGGTTGGGTGTGTTACATTGCAACATTGTGATCAAGAGGAAATCTAGGGGTTTTTTTCTACATATTTTGTTATGTGTCATCATATTTCTCATCTGGCATATATGGGTCAACTACATGTTTGTTTTATTGGAATTTATTTTACTCTCACTTTGGGTCTTCTTGCAAGTTCCTTGAAGTCTTATTTTCATTAGCATATATTTATAAGAAGACTTCTTTTGAAGTCGTATTACAAAGATATAACCTCATACTTAATATATAAATTATGCATCCAATATATTCACCATACACTAATAGTATACCATTTATTAGAGTATACTAGAGACAAAAACATTCATTATACCAAATAATCATAATTGATAATGGAGGAATACAACACAATAAATAACACATAATCTGAATAAACCATTAACATGATGAAAATATTTTGAAACATGGGGTTTATTCCATCCATATTTAGCATAACCAATATCATCATACAATATTTACAATACACCATCATATATGCAAAAAAACATCATATCCAAACTTAATATTTCTATCTTTTATCTTTCTTGCTAGCTTTACCTTTCACTCTAGGTCTAGCTCTAGCTAACCCCTTCAAGGTGAAGCATTTATTGATATATGTGTGCATTTGGGAACTAAGTTTCCTTTTGTTTTATGGCTTACTTCTATTGCAATAAAGGCTCTTTTCTAGTATACCATTCCTTATTTCTTTAGTGTTTTGCATTCTTCTATTATTTGGCTCTTCAAAACTTGGTATCCCATACTCATCATGTTGGTTAATCTATTTCCCACAACTTCTATTATTGTTTACTAGTACCCATTTTTCATGTTATAGGTCATGTATTTCAAGACATGATTCCTATATATGTGATGCCACCATACTTTTATTAAAACAAAGGGGCCAATAATCCCTTACTACACTTGTTGAATCAACCTTGATTCAACTATGGTCACCTTTCCATGGTTCCATTCCAAAAAAAGGGGCCAATTCAAGGGCCACCTTTACCACTTGTTCATAGAATTTTGTAAAATTTGTGTGCCCTTGAGACCATTTTGAAAGTAGGAACTTGGATCTAGCAATAAAATTTTGTGTGGCTTCCTTATGTATTGTGGTTGTCCATGTGCATTAAACAGTTTTCCATTTTGTTCCCACAAAATTGTTTATCATTTGTAGTTTTGTACACTTATTCATTGAATCAATTTGAAAGGAGTGTAACTCTTGTTGTACCTAGTTTGTAGTTGAAAAAAATCAATCCATCTCACTATTAAGCCTATCAATCTCATCATTTTTCTATTGCCCAATTTCTAGGTCTAATGCAGCCTCAACTTCCATAGGTAGGATCGTGATCTTTCTTATAGGGCATATATTGGCACATATCTATAATTCTTGATGGTTGTCCAATATATGATTTTTTAGTGTATGCAAGTAATATTCTCAGTCACAACTTTCTATTGCATTCTTATTTTCTCAAGTTGTTAGAACAATGGATCTATGCTAGCTGTGAGTGTTCTTGTGTGTGAGTCACACTATTTCCATTGTATTTCTAGATCAATCTAAATATTAGTTTATTTATGATGCAACTTGGAATAATAATCATGCAATCTATCAAGTTCCTACACAAGGGTTTTATCTAGACCTATTTCCTCACGTTATGGATATGAAACTTGAACTGTTGGCCACGTGTTTTTAAATTTTCTATAGATTTATCCCATATGAGTATATAGTGTTGCATTAATCTGACACAAGTTGCCTATTTCCTCTAGGGCTTCTCTAAGCTAGGTCTTGGTTATTCTGAAATCCTTTTGACAAGATAAAGCCTTGTTTGATATTTTAAATAGTATGTTTCTAATTTCAATGCCCAAATTCTGTTGGACTCTTAACAAATCCTCATAATATAAGGAATGTGTGCCTATGGATTGTGATGTGCTTGAATGTTTACCTACTAATGTATTCATGATTTCCAATGGCCTAATGTTATGGACTGATGTTTCCACTTGGATATGAGCATCCCCTATGTCTCCTTCCTTCCGTACTACTACTAGACACAACACTACATTGAATATTCTTTCCAATGTGTCCATCATGATGTACTAAATGATGTCATGATTTTCTTGTATATTGTTCAACACTCTTGTTACATAGACAAAGTGACTAGTGATTTTCTCAATCATGGTCATAGAAAAATTGTGACCAAGAGGAAATTCAAGGTTCTTTTTCTACATATTTTGTTATGTATCATCATATTTCTCATGTGGCATCTCTGGGTCAACCGCATGTTTGTTTTCTTGGTATTCCTTTTACTCTCGGTTTGGATCTTCTTGCAAGTTCCTTGAAGTCTTATTTTCATCAAAATTTGTGTTTGGTTCTACCCTACTAATCTGTAAGCTATTGTGGATATTCCACTGGAACAATTTGTCACAATAGATCTTACAACTTATAAAACCCCTTGTTATGTAGTCTTTTACTTAAGATTTGAGATTTAATTTCTAGCTTAACAGATAAAATATTGAAATAAACTAAGAATAAAATGAAATAATCTAAAGAAAATAATATGTCATCCACACAATGAACACAACATGTACTCTGGGAAAACCCTATACAAGAAAAACCTAGCTAGAATGTGAGTTCGATGGTTTTCTCTTTTCTTCTTAGTTATGAAATGAAAATTCAAAGAAATTGAACTGACCATGGAGTTTCCATGGACAATATGGCATGTATGGTGCTACAGGATATTATACTTCTTAATATTCCACTCCCTTTCTTTTCTTAATTATGGAACACTAGTCAATACAATAAGAATGGAAACCCGTTGACCCAATATTTTAGCAATGTCTCGATAGCCACATAGGTTTACAATTATGGGTTTTTCATACCTTGACTCCAAATTAGGGCTAGGTTTTTGGACCCTCTATATTCTTCTTGAAATTCCACACATGACAACATCCACACGTGTGAGTAATGGAAGTTGGTGTGGTATCCACTTGAAACTATGGTTGTCAACTAGATCGATCAACTTCCAAGAGGTATAATTTCCTTATACGAACTTTGATTATCCTAATATTTGCATTTTTAGAAATATTTCAATGCCTAAAACAACATTAAGAGGTTGGGAATTATTTTTACAAATTTTTGACCCTAGAAAATATCATTTGGTGCCTCAAATGAGATCCATAAATTTCTAGACCCCAAATCACCAAAATAGGACCTACCCCTAAAATGGGCCCTACAAGCCAATGGCTACATTTTTTCCACACATAAAGCACCAAAATAGATGATAAATTATATAGTGTTCCATTTTGAATCATAGCTCCCCATTTATGGAGGATTTTGGACACCAAAATATTTTTTTAATGGGTTGAGGAAATATTTTGTCAGCCTTCTCCCTAGAGTGCCATTTGGAATTGCCTAGAAGTTGTCCTTTGAATGAAACCAACCTAATTTCACACTATCTCATCTAGTTGTTTTGGACTTCTTATGAAAAAATGTATTCTCTGTTAATTCTTCTTGAGCTTATGGTGTTGAGTCCTCTATGATAGGTGAGACTTGTCCATTAGTTTCTTGGTCTAATGGAAGGCTTGTAGAGTTTTACATTTTCCACATTCACTACTTAGTAAATTTTCATATATGGGGGTAGATTGATTCTATAGGATTTATTACCTACCTTCTCCGACACTTCAAAAGGACCATACCACAGAGCCTTGATATTATTACCAGGACCCTATAGCCTTTCTTTGTTATCTCTTCTCGTTTATATCTTAAGCCCAGATAATTCCTTCCTTCAATTTCACGAGGTTTCCACTTGGTATACCATTTGATTTTTTAGTGCACCCTAACAACATTAAGGAATCATCCTTAAAATATGAGAATTACTTGGTCTTGAGTTATATTTGAACACAATCCTCTTTGTTAATGTGAGTGAAACTTTTTATAATCACCCATCACCATTGAATTTAGTTGACCATGTTAGAGAATAATTAAAGCTCCATGGATGGTTAGGATAAGATTATGTGCATTTAGTGTGATTTAAGTCCTAGATTGTAAAACATATGTAATGAGCCATGTATATAAGCACGTTGAGATACAAAACTAGTGGAATGGTGAATATACTGCTAAATTGGGTTATAAGGAAAACTTGATGGATTAAAAAAGGGAGGGGGAAAGTGTTGGTGTACATGCACATTTTTTATAATTTCCTACTGCTCAAGGGGGTTTCTATTTTTATCATGTCTATTTACAGCATGACTATTTATAGCATGTTTGATTATAGCATGACAATTTATAGCATGTCTATTTATAGAGATTGGTTTCATGAGTCTAATGGTCAAATTTTGACTAAATTTGACCAAGTGAGCCATAGGAGCTATATTTAAGGGGAATATGGTATTATTAGCCAGTGGAGGCACTCTTCCCACCATTTCCTTGATCTTATTGTCTCATTCCCTAATTTTATGATTCGATTTCCTATGTTTGAGTTCCTAGAGTTATTTAAGGAACCTATCCCATAAATCGAGGAAGGCAAGTGATTTTCTAAGTTATTTTAGATCTTTCTTATTTTTACATGATTTATTCATGGATTATATCCTTTATTTTGGGAAGTTGAACCACCACTTGTCATCCTAGGGTAGTTTTGGGCTAGTTAACTCCACTTACTACTAGTCTTAATTTGGAGTCAGTCGCATGTGCATGCACAAGGAAGCCATAACCTATGTGCACTTCTTCTCTCATTGAGAGTAGTGTGTGTGTGTGTGTGTGTGTTTTCATGCGTACGTGCATGTGTGTGTGTGTCACTCTCTCATTGTAAATGAATGAATTCATTATAATGGATTCATAGTTCATTCTCTCTTCTTTCTTTTTGGTCTCATGCTTTTAAGTGTTCTTTCTTCTTAGCAACTAGATTATTGTTCTTAGAAATTTAGTTTCTTCTTTGCAACTATATTCTTGTGTGAGAATTTTTACATCGTATCATAGCTTGTAAGGAAAAACACTAATTTTATTTACATGGTATCGAAGGTAAGGAGGAGATTGTAAGAAAAAACTAGTATTTACTTTGCAAATCATAGGTTGAGCTTGTAAGGAGAAGCACTAATTTTCTTTGGAGGTGACAAAGGAGAAGAACATATTTTATTTTCAGGTGACAAAGCATTGAATATCATATAGAGAATGAATCATCCCATGTCAATGATCCTTAGACCATTCAATTATTCATTCAATTACTTTGAATGGAAGACCAAAATTGAGATTATACTAAGAAGTAAAGGACTCTACATGATTACAATGGGAATTGAATCATATCCTACCTCTGCGATCTAGGTGGATATTGGTGGCCACCCACCTATTCCACTAAACCAAAATACATTTTTCCACCTTGGCAGTTTTTCTACAGGTTTTCGGGTCCCAATCTTCTAAGGTCATTCTGAGGCCCTAAATGACTTATTTTTTTGACGTTTGAGGGCCCAAGTGATAGAAAATGGCTCTAGCCTAGTACTAGTCAAAATGCATTCCTCTAGAATAGACCTTTCCAATGAGATATCGTGCGCCCCAAAAGGAGATCGTATGCAAAAGTTACACCCTTGGGAAGTTGACGTATCAACTACCCCCATCGGGGCTCGCAAACCTTTTGGCATTTCAACTTTTAGGGTTATGGTTTTGTATTTTATTTATCTTAAAAAGCCCATTGAAGCCTCATTGTAAACACCATATTCTTGTGAATGATCGTAGCCATCACATCTCTTCTTAGAGATAAGCTACCACCATTCTAGCAAGTTCATTCATTTTGTATTTTTACAATTTTTGTACATTTCTCTCATTAATAGAAATTTTGTATTACTATATCTCTGTGTTTCTTCCAAGATTTATGCGTATTTAATTTTTATATCTCTTCCTTCATTTCATTCTCAAAATAATCCGGATCAGTGATATTAGAGAAGGTTTCTCCTTATTGTTTCTTAGTGCAAGTCCCCAATGAGGTCATGGTATAGAGAGTTGGGTCTCGAGCTAGATTCTCTTGAGGACAACCACTCTCACTAGCCCAAGCAACCTCCCATGGTGGAAGAAAAGAGACACATGAGAGTAGAATATTTTATTAATATGTTGCTCGAGGAATCCCTCACGCGACAAAGGGATGAAATGATGGGGAATTTTTCCCAAATCCTCCAATGACTATCGACAGCAGCAGGCGCATCTTCATCAAGCATCCACTTTGGAAGCACCACCCTTTTCAAGGTACAAGTTAATTTTGATATTCCTATGTTTGAAGGTCAAATAGATGCAGATTCTTTGGAAAAGTGGTTAAATATTCTAGAAGTTTATTTCTCTATCCACAATTTTTATAATAGATAAAATATCACCTTTGCACTCCTTAATGTTGTCCCCCATGTCAAATATTGGTGGGAAACTTACTCGGAGAAAAATTCCACAAAGGAATCTGGAATATTTTGGGTCGATCCCACTTGGGATTTTTTTATGGATGCAGTTAAGGAACAATATTAACCTTTTAGAAACTATGGAGACCCGTACATGAGATGGACCATGATGCATCAAGAACGGGGCCAAATAGTGTTGGAGTTCACAAATACCTTCCATACCATGTGCACCGAGTTGGGTATCAAAGACTCTGAGCAACATCTGGTTCTAAAATGTCATGGGGATCTACACTAGTACATCCAAAATGAATTGGAGGCTCTAGAAATCTCATCACTCGGAGCTACTTATCGATGTGTTGTCAAGATCGAACAAAAATTTAAGAAGTATAACAAGTGGGAGTTCGGGTCCGCAAATCCACAAAAACCGAAGTATGCTAAATCCAACCCTAACTCAAAAAACATCCAACCTCAATACAACCATTCCAACCCACAAGAAAACAAGGGTAATGGGAAGATGAAGAAGTACACTGGGAAGTGGTGCGACTTCCTCAAAATCCCTTGGAACAATACCAATGAATGTCGCTCCAAACAATCATTGGTACCCGATCTCAAAGAAGCAAATCCAAGCCCCAACTCAAAATCTGATTTAGAAAATAATAAAAGGAGACAGATCAATGATGTAGAACCCACTGCTACTGTCACAACCACAATAATCCAACCTGAAGAACTAGAGGATCCTGAGGACGGAGAGTGCCTCTTCCATTCACATATGTTGGTGAAGGGGACCCAACTGCATTTCATTGTTGATAGTTGAAGCCAAAATAACCTCATCTCAGTAGAGGTCATCAAGAATTTGTATTTTCTGAAAAAAACACACCCATAGCCATACAACATTGGGTGGCTTCATAGGGGATGAGATCTTCATGTCAGCCAATAGTGTCCCCTATCCTACGACATCAATCCCTTAAAGGATGAGGTATTGTGTAATGTTTCCCCACTAGTATTTTGTGATGTTCTATTAGGCCGGCCATATATGTGGAAGCATCATGTCATTTACACTTCTTGACCCCATAGTGTCATTGTTACTTTGGGGGCTCATCTCTACAGGGTACTAGAGGTAGTTCTGACTACTGTCCCACCAAAATAGTGCCACAAAGTAGTCTCTCATACAAAAAAAATTAGATTCTTCATCATTTGGTTAGAAGAAAAAAATAAGGAAAATGTAACCACTGCATCCTCAGCCCAAGACCTTTCTATACAACAAAATGATATTGACAAGATTATATAAGAACACAAAGATATTCTTACTTCACCTACATGGGTGCCTCTACACTTCCCAGTAAATCAAAGTTATAATAGAACCCATCATACTCTTCATCTGGAATATTCATCGGTAGATTCCTCCCACACTAAGGAAGATCATACAGCTGCATTGGTTGAACATATCCAGCCCCTCAAGCAACAGTTTCATGATATCCTTCAACAAGCTAAGMAGGACAACTTCTTCAACAAGGCAAGAAGCTCACCAAGGTTCAAATTCAGMAAAATATTCCCTGGGAACTTGACGCAATGGAGACCATTGTTTCCTAAAGAGGGAGGAATGATCTAGGTGGATATCTATGGCCACCCACCTATTCCATTGTCTTGAAATATAGGTTTCCACCTTGGCAGTTTTCCTACAAATTTTTGGGTCCCAAACTTTTAGGGTCATTTTGAGGCCCTAAACAATGTTTTTTTTACGTTTGGGGGCTTAGGATTTAGCTAAAGGATATTTCCTAGGCCTAGTTGAAATCTAGTCCTCTCGGATAGAACTTTCCAACGAGCTATTGTGCACCCCAAACGGAGATCGTATGCAAGATTTACGCCCTCGGGAAGTTGACGTATCAACTACTCCCATCGAGGCCCGCAAACCTTTTAGAGTTTAATCTTCCAAGGTTAGGGTTTTGGATTTTCTTTATGTTAAAAATTCCTTTGGACCCTCATTTTAAACAATATCTTCTTTTGAATGAGCATAGCCATCACATCCCTTCTCAGAGATAAGCTGCCATCATTCTAGTGAGTTCATTCACTCTATATTTTTACGGCTTATGTACATTTCTCTCATTAATAGAAATTGTGTATTACTATATCTCTGTGTTTCTTGCAATATTTATGTGTATTTAATTGTTATATCTCTTCCTTCATTTCGTTCTCAAAATAATCCAAATAACTCTGCAATTGAGAAATCAAATTACTTCAACAGGATGCATGAAGTATATGGGCTATTATACTTGTTAATATATCTGAATCTACTTTTCCACATAGAATCTACTTCAACACTAAAAAAAGTATGGACTACATTAAAGGGTCTACTATGTAAAAAATATGAACTACAAGGACATGCTGTAACACCCTGTTTCCCCCAACTTGTAAATATACATAACTGGACTAGCCAAGAACTATGGAAAACTCATAAATGTGAATATGTGATGTAAATGGACCTTGAGAAAGAGGTCAATGAATGTGAACAAAATTCTAAATTTATTGCAGGACTGTTGATGAGGGGATGTGTAGAAAAAAGAGACCATGATAGCGGTGGAAGGCACCTGAAAAGGTGGCATTAACTTCCACCGAGAATTTAATACCGTAGTTGGACTCCACTGGCCCGGAGAACCAAAAGCGGCTCGTTGGCCCTGAAATTCAATGCCTCGCAGGCTGGTAGGAAGATGGCTTGATGAGGTATGGGATGGGTGAACCGCCCATCCGTAGAGTCGTCAGGCCTGATCGGCACGAGGGTAATCGTGCCACATGCAACCTCGCGAGAGGATAAGGCATATGGTAGAAGCAATTAGAGGGTAGACACGAGGGGAACTCTGGCACCATGCAGAGTGAGTGATAGCAGAGAGGAAGGATTGCAACCTTCACTCCTGGTCACTAGCAGACAGAGAGACGTAGTCTCAGAGCATCGTGGTCTCAGCTCGGGGGTGGCTAGTGGTAAATTCGTTGGGAGTCGCTATGCCTATGGTTGGGTGGAAACGAGCACCCCTCTCAACAGTTGCACCCATTTCTGAATTTATTTCTGATAAGTGTTTTGTTCATATTGCATCTTGAAATTTATATGTTGACATATATGCTCATAAACTATGAATGATCTCATTATAAGAATGTATGTATGGTGCTATTATCAGTAATAGTAGTTGTATATTTGTATGAGAAGAATATGTATGGCTTATGTCCTCATGAATCGTTATTTATATGCGTACTGATCTAGTTTATACCTCACGTCTGGTTCACGGGAGAACGATACCCTTACCTGTCTTAGACAAGGCCCTAGGTAAACCTCCCCGTAGAGAGACCCTCCTTGAAAAATCCATGAAGAACTGTGGAGGAGAAGATGAAGGCGTAAGACCTTAGTAAACCTGCACGAGGAGGAATGATCCTCTTGAAAACCCGGGATGACAGCATAAGGACGAAGTATTGAATCGACGGACGAGATCCCGTCGAGAGATCTGTGGTCACTCACCACCGTCAGATCGGAGGAAAAAGATGGGAAGTTAAGTACCTCATCCCTGATAGGTGATGATCGATGGACGAAATTCCATAGGAAAATCTATGGTCACACCCAATCGTTAGATCGGTAGGAAAAGGTAGGGATGTTAATGGCCTTCCCCCTCTGTCTTCTGTGTCTTCGCAGGCAATGAAGAATTCTGGATCGTAGACCTCCAAGGTCCACGAGAATATCTAGACCGTTGATTTTTCCACATCCAAGGAGTCATGGAAGAATGCCTGGGTAGGAGCTGATCTGAGCCATCAGATCTCGACTGGAAAATCCGACAGTCGTTGGATCTGTTCAGAGTTACCTGAGGGTTAAGACCCCAGTGTATAGGGGTGGAAACCCCCAGGATAGATATGAGTCGTCCGAGCGACAGAGGCCACGTGCCGCGAGATCTCCCATTTCGAGAAATCAGGAATCACGGGATCGGGAGTCCTGGTAACAAGAGATCGGGAAGTCCCAGGTGAAAACCCCGACGTAATCCGAGTCATCTGTCCAGAGGGACATGTGTCAAAAATCTAACGAGAGTCGGAGTTCGAGGCATCGAAGTTTCCGGAGGTAAGAAACTCTCACATATTGGAATCGCGATATGCGAATTCCCGACACGATCTAAACCGTTCATTTTGGAGGATGCGTGTCAGGAGATCCAAAGAAGTCGAGCATCGGGGAATCGGGGTTTGCGAAAGCAAGGAAATCTTGCTGCTTGGAATCGCAATACGCGATTTCCCGACACGATCTGAACCGTTCATTTTGGAGGACGCGTGTCAGTAGATCCAGAAGGGTCAGAGTTCAGAGCATCGGGGATTTCGAAGGGAAGAAACCCTCGTAGTTTGAAATCGCGATGCGTGAAATCCCGATAGGAGAGTTGTGTGGACCCCAGGTGGAACTAGCGGAGGACAGGTGTCAGACCTTCGGGAAGAGTCGGGAATCGGCAAATCGGATTTCCTGAGAACAAGGAACTCGAGACATTCCAAGTCCCGAACCCCGGAGAAAATCGGGACCGTTCATTTAGAGGACACATAGTAAAGATATGCGTCGTCGGAGAAAATCCCGACCAAGGGTTAACCCATCCGCGTTTAGAGTTCATCGGGATATCGAGGATCCCGGTGACAAGTGAATTGTGCACCTTGGATTCGCGATCCGTGAAACCTTGATCAGTGGGGAACAACGGTCCGAATAGCGGAAGCTGAGGGAAGAGCCGTAGTGGGAGCCATCTGTCGGCTTGAAGGAGAATCGGTGTTCGAAATATTGGGAAACTTAGGGGTAAGTGTTTTACGACATTGGAAACCCCGTAGCCCCGACGAGAGGTAGGACTACGGTCCCGGAATTAGTGGTCATATTGGCCAGGGCTTAGCTTAGAGGGCCGAAGCACATCAGGGATCGAGGAGTCGAGAATTTCGTGGATGTAGGTATTGTGGTATTGAAATCCCCGTAGCCCTGATGGGGGATAAGATTGCGATCATGGGGATTGTGGTCACGTGAACTAGGAGCCTAGCTAGGGGGGACTAGTGCGAAAAAGGGCGCGTCGGGATTCAGAGAATTGCGAGTCCGGGGGACGTTCGCATTTCGACACTGGAATGTCCGAACCCCAATGGACGGAGGAGATTCTTTCAAAGGACCTCCAAGTCTGTAATGACCGTTAGATGTGGGGAGGAGACGTCAACTTAAGCCAGGACATGAATAAGTGTTAGGATAAGCAACGAGCGTATCTGGACAGCTAGAGTTCAATCATCCAGATCTATGACTAAGGTTCCATTCCAGACCCCCCTTACTATTCTTCCTTTAGCGGTAGGGGGGGGGGTCCGGAATTGGGCACGCAACTCTTGAACGGTCGAGATTTACTCAGTGTGATCAACGGTTTCCCAGTGGATTCCGGACCCCCCTTTCCATTCTACCTTTAATGAGGGGGGGGGTCCAGAATAGTGTGGCGTGTGAAGTGGGGCCCCTCCCTGTCATGACGACCCTCGTGTCGCATTTCCCTTTCGCCACCTGTGTTATACCTAAACGCGCGATGGGGCTTGTTCTCATTGGCGGTTCATTACCCCTGTGGAGGATTGTTCCTATTGGCCATTTGTTGACCTGGTAGGGACTCATCCCCATTGGTCGGGCACGTAGATATTACTGTAGCGTTGAAGCGTGAAATACCAAAGATGCTACAAATTAATTGAGCCATGAACATATCCCACGATCACATGGGAATGGAGTAGGAGAGAGATAGAGCCAGCTTACGTTGGGCCTCCTTGGTTATTTAGGAGCTCAAGTCTGACAGAGGACCCAAAAATTTTGATTTAGGTAGTGGGTATGTTACAAAGTGGTATCAGAGCATGGTTAAAACACTCGGCCTGATTGGGCTCATGCAAGACTTGCGCATAAA
>SNQJ01S0210482.1:0-15988 GCA_010110895.2 Picea sitchensis
TAATAAACTGCTCTAAGTGGCCACGTTGGTTGGGGTTGTGGATGTTTCCCCGTAGGGGTTTTACCACGTGAAAACATCGGTGTGTTGATCTTTGATCTGATTATGTGAGTGGTTACTGAAGGTGTTTGTCCTTTGTTGGAATACCTATGTTGTCGAACATGTTTACAGTCTGTTTATATTCTTTGTTATGCATGTGTTTCCAATGCTATGTGTGTATATGCTCTTGATTTTATGTTGAATGTATGAAGTCTATGAGAAGAGAATTATAATTTTTAATTGTTTCTCTTCTTGATAAATCCTACAAGGAGTGCAGTGAGAGTATGCAAGGAGTGCGCTGATGAAGCTCTAAGTTTTATCTCAATAAAAGCTCAGGAGGGATATCGTTGTTCTTATACCATCAAAAGTGTAGCTGTAGCACAAGAGTCGTGCAAGGTGTGCATAGGCTAGAGAGAGAGAGAGAGTCTTAGACTTTACCAACCAAGGAGAGAGGTTGAAGAACTAATGTTGCAGGGGAGTGCACATATTTGGAGGTGGTGGATAACCAGAGGTTATTGTGAATGTCGCAAGCAGTGCGCGCAAGAGTATTTTTAAAGATTTGAATCCATAACAAAGGAAAAATCTCAGGAAGGATAGATAATTGAGAGGATTCAAAGGAAGAACGAAGTCTGAAACTACTTCAAAGAAGTTAAGGTAGAAGAAGAAGATGCCAAGGTAATTGGGCAGGATCCTTTGAGAAGTTTAATCGAACAGTTGAAATTCTCAGAGGGAGAATTACCGAAGTTCAGTGGGTCATTGGATCTGGTAGATCAATGGAGGGGTTAAGGATGAGTGTCTTTCAACACTCATAAGCTCAGGAGGAGTAGTAGTCGTTGGATCCGGATCAACGAGGGGCATTGATATCACACTTGAATTCGTCATTTTAGAAGTCGGGGCATGTAAGACATTGTGACTCAGAGTCAAGAGTTGTGAACTCCTGATTCGTGAAGTCCCAATAGAATCAGGACCATCAGATCACAGGAAGTTCAGAGTCGTCGATCGTGACGAGGAATCATCGCGATTTTGGATATTGGTGAAAGGTGTTGTTGCATTGTAAATAGATGGTACACGGAATCCTGAATTGCCGAAAGATTTGGCCCCAAGTCGCAGTCGAGGGTCATGTCAAGAAAACCAAGGGAGGAATCAAAGGTCCCGTTAGCCTTTCATGGTTTCGAGGATTGAAAAAGTCAAGGAGACTCACACTAGGGGTTGCAAAGTCACGAAACCCAATATACCTTTCTGGTGGAGTGTGTGGTCACGTCAGTTGGTCACATGGATGAGAGTTGGTGCTTAGTGCTTGCTCACATAGGCATAGCTCCAAAGAAGGACCTATGGATAGACACTTGTGTGTTGAGGATTCCTGCGGGGAATCAAAGAGTCAATTAGACTCAAAGGGGAGATTAAGAAATATTCTTAGATCGAAGGTCATGCAGAACCTGCTGAGGTAAGGGTGCTGCATCATGTGGTATCAGAGCCTACAATATTTGTTTCTATAGGAAAGAGGAGATAGAAGGAAAGTTTTGATTTGAATTCTGTGTGAATATATTTTAAACAATGCCACCCTGAAGATGTCAAGATAGACCAATGCCCGATCCAGTTGTGGAAAGGGAAATGAGAGAAATTCATGCTCGATTAGATGCTATGGAGACAACACAGAGACAGACAACTGAAGTTGGAGATGTCAGTGAAGTAGAAAGTGAAAATGAGGTCGGAGTTGAAGAAGGAATTGTAGTTGAAAATGTTGCAGAAGAACATCTATTCATAGTTGTTGCGAGAATAGGTGCTAGAGAAAATATGGACATTCCGATATATGAAGGAAACTTAGATATTGAGAAGTTGCTAGATTGGTTTAGAGATCTAGACAAGTACTTCGATTATGAAGATATCAAAGAGGACAATAAGGTCAAACATGTCGTCACTAGAATTAAAGGGCATGCAACACTACGGTGGGATGAACTACAGGCTGACAGGCGTTGCAAAGGAAATCAAAGAGTCAAAATCTAGGATAGAATGGTTGCAAAGATGAAATCCAAATTTATACCCAGGGACTACCAAATTAATCTGTTTCAAAGAATGCAGAATTTGAAACAGAAAGGAATGATAGTGAAGGAATACACTGAGGAGTTCTACAGGATAAACATTAGAGCAGTTCATCGAGAAAGTGATGATGATAAGGTCACCAGATACATGAATGTTCTGATATATGAAATTCAGGACAAGACAAGCATGGTAAAAATCAGGAATGTGGAAGATGCTTATCAGATTTCTCTGAAGGCTGAAGAAAAATTGGCCCAAAAGAAAAGTCAAAGAGGCAGAGGTAGAAGCCAAAAAAAAGGAAAAGAAATTTCCCAGGACAGAGTACAAAAGCCGAAGGAATAAGAAAGGAAACATCATACTCACCCTGAAAGAGGAGGAAGTTCACAAGGAAGACAATCTGCCAACATAAATACTTTTCCGCGAGCCAGAGGAAGAGGAAGAGGCAGAGGTGGCGATATAAAGTGTTTTGTCTATGGAAAGATTGGACATAATTCTTATGAATGTCCTGGCAGAAAAAGAGATGGAAGAGGCAAAGCTCACATTTTAGAAGCGCAAAGGCGAAATGTTGAGGCAGAAGATGCAGAAGGTGGAAGATCCTTAATGATGAGGAAAATTCTATTAAAACCAGAGAAAGAGGTGGAGAATATAGTCCAGAGAAACAGTTTATTTAGGAATTCTTGCAATACCAAGGACAGGGTATGCAAGGTAATTGTGGACAGTGGAAGCACGGATAATTTAGTCTCCACAGAAATGGTGGAAAATATGGAATTGGAGACAGTTTCACATTCGAGCTCATACAGAGTCTCGTGGTTGGAAAAATGACATCAGGTAACAGTCACTAAACAATGTTTAGTTGAATTTAAGATGGGGGGTTACAGAGATGAAATCTTATGTGATGTTATACCCATGGATGTCTATCATCTTTTGTTGGGTAGACTGTGGCAATATGATAGAAATTTTGTTCATGATGGGAGAAGGAATACATACACCTTAGAGAAGAATGGTAGGATGCATATGTTGTCGTCAATTGAAGATAAAAAGGTGAAAGAAGAAACAAGCAATACTATACTTCTCATGAGTGGGTAGGAACTTCTTGATGAAGTCAAGAAAGAAGAAGGCATGCAGTTTGTTGTAGTGAGAAAACGCATAGTCATTTTGACCAGTACTTCGATAGATGATCGGTCGGAGGAAATTCAGGAACTACTGGAGAAATTCCCTGATATTGTGGTAGATGATTTTCCTTGTTCGTTGCCACCCATTAGGAGTATAAGCCATCACATTGACCTTATACTTGGAGCAAGTTTACCAAACAAAGAAGCATACAGATTGACGCCACAGGAGAATGAAGAGGTCAAGAAACAAGTTTAGGATTTGATGGATAAAGGGTTGATTAGAGAGAGCTTGAGTCCATGCGTTGTTCCAACAGTGCTAAGTCCAAAAAATGATGGTGGATGGAGAATGTGTACAGACTCAAGGGATATAAACAAAATCACCATCAGGTATAGATTTTACTTACTGAGGATGGATGACTTGATGGATTTCTTAAGTGGAGCAATGGTTTTTTCAAAGATTGATTTGAAAAGCGGATATCATCATATTCGAATGAGAGAAGGTGATGAATGGAATACAACATTCAAAACAAATGAAAGACTATATGAATGGCTTGTCATGTTGTTTGGTTTGACGAATTTGCCGAGTACTTTCATGAGGTTGATGAACAAAGTCTTGAAGGATTTCATTGGAAAGTTTGTGATTGTGTATCTTGTTGATACACTAATATTCAGTAAGACTAACGAGGAACACTTGAGACATTTAACTCTAGTAATGAGGAAGTTGCGACAAGAGAAGTTGTTGATAAACTTGAAGAAGTCGTCTTTCATGAGGAAATAACTCATTTATTTGGGGTTCGTGATATCTTCAAATGAGTTGAAGATGGATCCTGAAAAAGTAAAAGAGATCAAAGATTGGCCATTGCCAAAGAGTATCTTTGAAGTTAGAAGCTTCCATGGATTAGCCAGGTTTTACCAGAAATTCATCAGAAAGTTTAGTGGAATTTCTACACCAATGATGGACACAGTCAAGAAAAGACATAAATCTTTTCACTGGACAGAGGAAGAAGAGAAAAGTTTTAAATTGTTGAAGGGGAAAATAACTGGACAACCAGTTTTGGTTTTTCCATATTTCAGTAAAAAATTCCAAGTCAGATGTGATGCAAGTGGATTTGCGGTTGGAGTAGTCTTGAGTCAAGACAATAGACTGATTGCATATTTCAGTGAGAAGCTGAACGATGCCAAAGTGAAATATTCCACGTATGATAAATAATTTTATGCAATCATACATGCATTAAATAAATGGAGGCACTACTTGATTCCAAAAAAGTTTGTCTTGTATAGCGGCAACCATGCTTTACAATTCATAACTCGACAGGAGACGCTAAACCAGAAGCATGAAAAATGGGTTGAATATATGCAGAATTTTACTTTTGTTATAAAGAACATTTATGGAACTGCTAACAAGGTTGTTGATGAATTGAGAAGGAAATGTTTGATTCTACATGAGTTTCGTGTGAAGACCTTATTTTTTGATAGCCTTAAGGATATGTACGGAGATGATCCAGATTTTAAAGATTCTTATGAAGCATGCGAGAATCCAGTTCTCAGAGATAGAAGCCAATGGATCAGGTATTTGATTAAGGATGGACTATTATTCAAGGGAAATCAGTTGTGTACTCCAAAGAGTTCTATGAGAGAGAATATTCTGAAGGAAAAACATAGTGGGGGATTGGCTGGGCATTTCAGCCATGAAAAAACATTTGCGCAACTGAAAAAATTATATTATTGGCTAGGGATGAGGAAAGATGTCAAGAAATTTGTGAACAAATGCATAATTTTTCAACACACGAAAGGGAAAAGACATAATACAAGATTGTATCAACCATTTTCAGTACCAGAGAGGTCGTGGGATGCGGTAAGCATGGATTTTGTGTTAGGACTGTCGAGGACACAGAGGGGTTGTGATTCCATATTCATGGTAGTCAATAGATTCTCTAAAATGGCATATTTCATTCCATGTAAGAAAACCAGTGATGCAACTCACATTGCAAACCCGTTTTTCAAGGAAGTTGTTAGAATTCATGGCTTACCCATGAGTATTGTTTCAGACGGGGATACCAAATTTGTTGGTCATTTATGGAGGAAACTATGGAAGAAGTTGGGAACAAAATTGTCTTTTAGATTAGAATATCACCCTCGGATGGATGGACAGATCGAGGTAGCGAACCAAAGTCTGGGAGATTTATTGAGGAGTTTAGTAGCTGAACATCACAGTCAGTGGGATCAGATTCTTCCACAAGTGGAATTTGCATATAATGATTCACTTAACAGAAGCACAGGACAGAGCCCATTGCAGATAACGTATGGAATGAAGTCGAGGGGAGTATCTGAAGTGAGATACTTAGGGCATAGTGAATTCAGAAGTGTTGGAGCAGAGGATTTTGCAGCATAGATGCAAGAGCTTCACGACAAGGTTAAGAAGAAGCTAAAGAATTCCAACAAGGAATACAAGTGTAGAGCAGATGAACACAAGATATAAATTTAGTTTGAAGTAGGGGATTTGGTCTTATCTCACCTAAGAAAAGAAATATTCCCAAGGGGAACGTATAATAAGATGAAGATGAAGAAGATAGGGTCGTGTAATATTTTGAGGAAATTTGATGCCAATGCTTATGAGATAAAATTGGAAAATGATGTGGGCATCTGCCCATATTCAACGTAGCAGATCGGTATCCTTACAGAGAAGATGAAATAGAGGGGCTGGAGGATCAAAAGGAAATTCAATGGGTTAAACAATTACCTGTGGTTGAAAGACGGCGGATGGAAAAGATAATTGACCAGAGAGTTGGGAAGAAGACCCAAAGAAAGGAATATTTTGAGTATTTGATAAAGTTGAAGGGACACCCGATTGAGGATGCTAGTTGGGAAGGTGAAGCAGATATCCAAAGACATGGACAGATAGTGCAGGAGCTCATGAACAAGAGTCCATGAATTTTTCAGCCAAGGGAGTATGATGCAGGAGCATCATAAGCAAGCTAGCAAAGCAAGCACAGAAGTGAAGGATAGTTGGAAACGCACCAGTGCACGTTTTGAGAACATTTTGAATTTCAAAAGATGGAGCATTAATGTAATAGATAGGAGGATGTATTGCATTTATGTTTTGGGGATTGTAAACAGATCTTAAGCGTTGCTCTCATCTGTTGGATATGGAGGCATTTAATTGTAATGAATGTAAATTAGGTAGCTTTAATTCCAATTATATAGCTAGAGCTATAAGAGGGAAAAATCTAGAAAGCTCCCTCATAACTATTGTATTAAAGGAGTTATTCTAAATTGTAAGCTATAGAGTTATAAAGCAAGAGCATAGAGAGGAATAGAGACTGTAGAATTGAATAAGCATATAGAGGTTGCTATAGAACCCATGTAAAGATGCACTTGGATTAATATAAAAAATCTTTGATCCAATTTCATGGTGTTTTTATGCATTCTATTTACATCTTTGAATGGTATGTTTACAGTATGTTTATATTCTTTGTTATGCATGTGTTTCCAATTATATGTGTGTATATGCTCTTGATTTCATGTTGAATGTATGAATTTTGTGAGAAGAGAATTATAAGTTTCAATTGTTTCTCTTCCTGAGAAATCCTGCAAGGAGTGCAGTGAGAGTCCGCAAGGAGTGTGTTGACGAAGTTCTGAGTTTTATATCATGAAAATATCAGGAGGGATACGTTGTTCTTATACCAGTAGAAGTGCAGGTGTAGCATAAGAGTCATGCAAGGTGTGCGCAGGCCAGAGAGAGAGAGAGAGAGTCTTAGAATTTACCAACCAAGGAGAGAGGTTGAAGAATGGTTGTTGCATGGGAGTGCACAGAGTTGGAGGTGGTGGATAACCAGAGGTTATTGTGAATGCCACAAGGAGTGTGCGCAAGAGTCTTTTTAAAGGTTTGAATTCGTGACAAAGGAAAAATCTCAGGAAGGATAGAGAATTGAGAGGATTCAAAGGAAGAACGAAGTCTGAAACTACTTCGAAGAACTTAAGGCAGAAGAAGAAGACGCCAAGGTAATTGTGCAGGAGCCTTTAAGAAGTTTAATCGGATGGTTGAAATTCTCAAAGGGAGAATTACCGAAGTTTCGTGGACCATTGGATATGGTAGATCAGCAGAAGGGTTAAGGATGAGTGTCTTTTAACACTCATAAGCTCAGGAGGAGTAGTGGTCGTTGGATCCAGATCAACAAGGGTCATTGATATTGCTCTTGAATTCGTCATTTTGAACGTCGGGGCATGTAAGACGTTGTGAATCGGAGTCGAGAGTTGCAAACTTCCGATTCATGAAGTCCCGATAGAATTAGGACTGTCAGATCATAGGAAGTTCAGATCTGTCGATCGTGATGAGGAATCATCGCGATTTCAGCTATCAGTGAAAGGTGTTGTTGCATTGTAAATCGTCGATACACGAAATCCTGAATTGCCAAAATATTTGGCCCCAAGTCGCAAACGAGGGTCACGTCAAGAAAATCAAGGGAGGAATCAAAGGACCCGTTAGCCTTTCGAGGTTTCAGGGATTGAAAAATTCAGGGAGACTCATATTAGGGGTTGTGAAGTCGTGACACCCGATATACCTTTTTGGTGGAGTGTGTGGTCATGTCAGTTGGTCACATGGATGTGAGTTGGGGCTTAGTGCTTGCTTTCACGGGCATAGCTCCAAAGAAGGACCCATGGATAGACACTTGTGTGTTGAGGATTCCTACGGGGAATCAAAGAGTCAATCAGACTCAAAGGGGAGATTAAGAATGATCCTTAGACTAAGAGGTCGTGAAAAACCTACCGAGGTAGGGGTGTTGCGTCATTGACACAATAGGAGAAGGAAGGAGGCATTAGATCCTATCCCCCCTTAATGAAAAATTCCTGAACTCCTAACATAGATTAAATTTTGGAAAACTTCGCTTCTGTAAGAGACTTTGTGAAAATGTCTACAACTTGATCTTCTGTAGGGAAAAAGAGGACTTCAATAACTTGATCATGAATGATATTTTCGATGAAGTGCATCTGTATTTCGATGTGATTTCTATGCTGATGTTGAACTGGGTCTTTGGTGAGCTTGATGGCACTCTGATTGTCACACCAAAGGCTGGTCGGATGCTTTTGCTCGAATCCAAACTCTGAAAGGATCTGTCGAAGCCACAAGGCTTCCTAACTTGAATTTACCATTGCTCGGTACTCTGCTTATATTGAAGAAAGTACAATAGCTTGTTGTTTCTTACAGGCCCAAGTGACAGGTGTTGAACCAAGGCTGAAAACATAGCTTACAGTAGACTTCCGATCATCAGGGTCGTTGTCCCAATATGAATCAGTAAATTCAACCAATAAAGGAGTTCCCCTTGAACTATAATATATCCCAAACTGAACTGTACCTAGAACATAGCGAAGTGTCCTTTTAGCTTCTTTCCAATGGATTTCATGGGGTGTTTGCATATACCAGGCAACAATACCAACAATAAAGGAAATATTAGGATGAGTATGAGTCAAGTATAAGAGGCTACCAACTAACTAACGGTATAGGTTGGCATCAAATTCAGGAGAAGTACATGTGGCAGTAAGCTTGACTCTAGACTGGAAGGGAGAAGGGGATGGGTTACAATCATCCATGTGAAAGAGATGAAGAAGGTCACAAACATACTTAGACTGGGAAAGAAAAATTTCTTCATTGGTTTGCAAAACTTGGAGGCTAAGGAAATAGTGCAAAAATCATAAGTCTGTCACTTCAAATTTCTTCTTAAGGATGGTTTTCACATGGTTTAAAATTTTTGAGTCACTACCAGTAAGGATAAGGTCATCGACATAAAGAACAAGGATTATGAGATGGCTTCCTAATTTATTGGTATATACATTAGGATCAAAATGGCATCTAGATAATTCAGCGTCAATAAGAATTTTTTCCATTTTGGCATACCAAGCTCGGGGAGCTTTCTTAAGACCATAAAGATATTTCTTAAGGCGACAAAGAAGGCTAGATTCATTCTGGACATAGCCAAGAGGTTGTTCCATGTATATTTCTTCTTGAAAATCTCCATGCAAGAAGGTGGATTTAACATCCATCTGATGGACCTCCCATTTATGTGAGGCAGTAAGGGCAAGAACAAGGCAGATGGAATTCATTTTGGCTATAGGGGAAAAGGTTTCATTGCAGTAAATTCCTTCAACTTGGGAAAATCCTTTGGCAACTAATCTAGCCTTCTGTATTTCAACACTTCCATCTGATGAATACTTAGTTTTGTAGATCCATTTACATCTGAAAAGTTTTCTTCCTTTTGGAAGAGGTACAAGATCCCAAGTATCGTTTTCCATTAAAGAAAGGTACTCTTCATTCATTGTTGTATCCCAATATGGATGACCTGAAGCTTCTGCAAATGTCTTTGGATCATGATTCTTTGAAACTTGAGACAAAAGAGAAGAGGCTCATTGGAACTATGAACGTGTTCGACGTTGATCTTAAGGATCACCAACAAGAGCACTAACTACTTCTCATGTTGAACAGACCCATCTAGGAAGTAGTGGAACTGGTGTTGGTTCAGGTTCAAAGGACTCATTTGGAGGAAGGTAAGAAGGAGAAGGTGGATTTTATTCCTCACTATCATCATTTGAAGAAGGAACCAGAATAGGAACAGAAGAAGGCACAAACGTCAAAGATGGGTCGCAGGCCGAAGAAGGCACAATCGCCAAATTAGGCTTGCAGGCCAAGAGGTTTTCATCAAATTTAACATCTCTTCTACTAATAATTTCATTACAATGTGGTTGAAGAAGTCTATAACCTTTGACATCTTCAGAATAACCAACAAATATACACTTCTCACTTTTAGGCTGCAATGCTTGCCTTTTCTCATCAGGAATGTGAGCCCATGCTATACTCCCAAATACACAGAAGTGACTTACATTTGGTTTAATTTTAGTCCAAGCTTATTCCTGTGTTATATTTTTAAGAGCCTTTGTGGGAGTGCGATTGACTATGTGATTTGCACAGTTGATTTCTTTCACCCAATAATTTAGACTTAATCCCTTAGATTGGATCATACAATTACATATTTCTTTTAATGTGCATTTCTTTCTCTCAACAACACCATATTGTTGTGGTGTATATGGAATAGTGTGTTGCATTTGGATGCCCCATGTAGTGCAGTAACTTTTGAAATTATTGTTCACATATTCTCCTCCATTATATGTTCTTAACTTTTGAATTTGATGTTCATATGTTTTTTCTACAAGGGCCTTGTAGGCCAAAAACTTGTCAAAAACTTCGCTCTTAAGTTTTAAGAATGAAACCCAAGTACGTCTGGAAAAATCATTAATGAAAGTTAAGAAATACATGGACCCAGAAAAATAAGGAGAAGAAAGTGGACCACACAAATCACTATGAACAAGCTGCAAATGGCCCGATGCATTCCAAGAGGCACGTTTTTCAAAACTATCCTGATGATGTTTTCCAAGAACACAACCGGCATAAACACCATCTTTGTATGAAACATGAGGAAGACTAGTCACTATCTATTGATTAGATAGTTGCTGCAATGAGTGATAGTTTAGATGACAAACCACTCATGCCAAAGTTTTCTCAAGTCATCACTATGAGCAACAAAAACTGATGAAAAAGATGATGACCCAAAGTTTTCAAACTTGTACAACCTAGTAATATCATCAACAATTTCATTTGCAAGAACATGCTTAGGATCTTTTAGATCCTTGATTACAACTCGGTAAGGTGAAAACTCTACAGTTTTACCTTCACCTGAATGAGTGATTTGATATACTGATAGAAGGTTAAAATAAAGACTTGGAACACATAATACATCATTGAAATGACCATTATCTACTTGAATTGTTCCAAATCCTACAACACTAAGAGATCTATCATCACCAACAATTATTTTCTTGGTGTTACATTCATTTAGAGAATAAAATATGTCTTTATCCTTATCCATATGATAATATGCTCCTGAATCAATAAGCCACTCATCAGAAGAAGAAGTAGAATTTGTATTGAAGGAGAAACCAGAAGCGGAAAGTGCATGTCCATGATAAGAATAATAAGAAGTAGAATCAATACTGATGTTTTTCTTCTTCATCATTGCTTCTAAATCTGCCATCTTCTTGAAACATTTGGACTCATCATGACCATCTTTATCACAAAATTTGCAATGTCTGTCAGTCTTCTTATTTTTATATTTTGCTCATTTGTCACCATTAGGAGCTCAAGCTATCTGAGCGGGTTTGGGACCCTTATGTTGTTTGTTGTTGTAGCGAGGATGTTGTTTCTTGGGATACTTGGGTTTATCTTTCTGTTGGGAAACTAAGGCTTTGTTGGACGTACCTGCAATGTTGATCACTCCAATTTGTATAAGCTTATCTTCCTCTCTAATCAAAGCAACACAAAAGGACTCAAGAGTGGTTTTTTGATAAGCTTTCCCTAGATCCTCTCTCATGGCATAAAAGGTAGATGCAAACACAGAATATGCACTACCTAGCTTAGAAAGAATAAGATAGATGCAACGCTCTTCCTCCATTTTTATATCACATTCTTCACATAACATTCTGAGTGTTTTAAACTTAGATAGATAGTCTCCCAGGTAAGAAACATCACTTGGACTTAACGTCAATACTTGATTTTCTAACTGTTGTGCTCGAATAATATTGATTTTACCAAACACAGATTCAATCTTTTCCCAAGATTCATGGGGGTCATCAATTTCTTTAAGGTCGAACCTTAAATTAGGAGAGATGGACATTTTGATTAGTCCACATGCTTCGTCACTCCTATTAGCCCATTTGACTTTATTATCATCATCAGTGGGTGATTTTTCCTTTCCCAAGGTAATATGGTACAAGCCTTTACTTCTTAATAAATCTTCCATATGAGATTTCCATTGGAAGTAGTTGGTGCTGGTAAGAAAGAGATTACTTATAGAATCCATATTAAATATGCAAATAATATGGATTTAAAAACTAAAACTGATGATCTGGATGGAAATATCTCGAAAAGTTATGCGGTTTTAAAAAAATCGGCACTGAAAACGATCTTCAGATGTGAGAGCTATGCCCTTTTAAAAAAAAGGCATAAACGATAACCAAATGACCACGTGATAGTGAAAGTTGCATTATGAAGTAACCCACTTTTATAAAGAGAAGTGGGGGTCACTTTTACAATGAACTTACTTTATAAAATAAAAGTTGCATGCAAAATAAGTAACTCTAAAATAAAATGTTAAAACTACTTATAATGATTCACTTTTATACTTAAGTGAAATACACTTTACCATTTGAGCATGAACTTTTTCAAAAACAAGTAACAAAAGAGAGACTTGAACTCAAGACCTCTTACTTAATAAGGCAACTTTTAACCAAATGGTCTAGCAAAACATATTGTATTTTTTAGGAAGAGGATTGGGGGTGTTGTTATTGTGGAAGACGGCTTTGGAGAGCGTGCTAAAAAAAAACTTTTCACACAAGGAAAAAATTTTGCTTCTCGATGACAACAAGGGTTAGATCTCGGTTAGCTTACCTGGATAATGAAACTTTTCCTATTTATTTCTGATTTTCCGAGATCACAGAGGGCGTGGGGAAAATAGCATATGTAGATCTCCAGATCTGACTAAAATGGTCGTATCTTGGGCAAACATAAACCTTTTCGAGTGAAACAAAAAGTATTCCTAACTGAAACGAGTTCTCTGGATGCAATGGAATAGTACTCTCAGCCCAAAAATGTACGAAAATGACAGAAAATGGAGATGAGGAAAATGACTTCACGATCTCTATCTACAACAGGAGCGGGTATTCAAACAGGCTCTGATACCATGTTCGAAAACACATGTATTCCAATAGAGGACGAACACCTTCAGTAACTACTCACATAATCGTATCAAAGATCAACACACTGATTTTTTCACGTGGTAAAACCCCTACAGGGAAACATCCATGACCCCAACCAACACGACCACTTGAAGCAGTTTATTAATGCAAAAGAAAAAGATTACAGAGAAATTTTACAAAATATTTTCTCACAACCGATCATCGGCAAATGACCCTCCATGCTCTTTAAATAGAGATCATGGACCAATCGGGTGTTAAACCATGGATCAATGGTCATTAAGATCGAGGAGAGTATGAACCATCGTAACACGCTATGTCGGGAACATATCATGACTGTCAAATTTCCTCACTACAAATGCATACTAATGCATACTAAAGAAACACACTAAGAAACACACTTTTACCTAACGACACATTAGACCAAGTAGATCTTAACTAACTCGTAAGTGTCTAAATATCCTAACATTGATGATTGCTACATGATTAAAGGTATGGTTTTGGCACATGGTCTTGTGTAATGGTTTATGGTATTTGGTATATGGAGAGTATGGTGTATTTCTAGAGGTAAATTGTTGGTTAACTTGGTGATATTGTGCATATGGTTGAGAGTTGACTTGATCTTTGTGAGTATACTAGATTTGGATGATGAGATTGATGAGACAGGTTGAGGTGATAATTTGTGTTGTGCATAGTTGATGCACTTGTCTTGGTATAGATTTTTGGTATAGTTTGACAAATTGCTTTCTATATACAAGTTGGGTATTGTACTTGAGGGCTAGATTCCTCACATCTCGGTTAGTGGTGAGATATGTAGGTTGGGTCTTGCAATTGAGATTTGGTGCTATTTTCAGTTGGTGTTGATAAAACCTAAAATTGTAGTCTCTTGTAACATATAATAAAAAAAACTTGAACATATATGTGGTGCTCTTTGTGTTCATTATTGTGATGGTTCATATTTCTTTATTGTTGATGTATGTTGTTGAGATATGTTTACATGCAAGCAACTAAGTGTGAATGAAAGTAATGATTAAATAGGGATTGCTAACTAAAATTTTGTAAGAAGTGTAAAAAGAGTCTCACACTGATTCACCCCCTCTTAGTATGGTTAGTATGTCCAACATTACATACTCTAAAGACGTGAATTTTGACTCAACACATTATAACCATTTCAATTTAAAAATATAAAATAAAATAATGTAAATCATACAATTATATAACATATTATTTAGATAAACATTAATAATTAACCATTCCATAAAAATATATATAATTAATTATTCTGTTAAGAAAATGCATTTTTTAATAAGATTCTAAACTAAGTTTATAAATTAAACTTACTACATATTTTAGTAAAACCTTGTGTAAAACATTTATTGCAAGGTCGTCATCTTCTCCTAATTAACTTTTATGTGTGATGATAGATTTTGTTGGTAATCGAAAACATTAAAATATTCAATAGGACTACTATGTATTTTTCAAATAATCTTAATATATGTATTAAGTTTGCATAACTTAAACATAAATATGTGTCTAATTAATATATTTCTTATAATATTTTAATTAATAAATTTTTTAATTAATAAAAAAATAACAAAATACATATAGTATACAATAATAATTAAAATACAAAATTGCTATCAGAGATTTATAATATATATAAATAAAAATATTAAATCTAAATTTTATATATAATAAAATACACAAAAATGTATTCATTTTCAATATAGTATACAATAATAATTAAAATACAAAATTGCTATTACACTTTTTTGAGATTTATAATATATATATATATATAAATAAAAATATTAAATCTAAATTTAATATATAATAAAATACACAAAAATGTGTTCATTTTCATTATATACAATTTAGTATATTTTATTTTGGTCTTATGCTAAATGGCAATTCTGCTGGAGTGTGAGTTTGGCATTCCCCTATTTAAACCTTTATATGACAATGTTAATGCCATTTTCATTATATACAATTTAGTATATTTTATTTTGTTCTTATGCTAAATGGCAATTTCGCTAGAGTGTGAGTTTCGCATTCCCTTATTTTAAACCTTTATATGATAATGTTAATGCTTCCAACAACATTGTGGAAGTAATATTAGCTCAACTAAAACAAGGGAAATAGGGAAATAACTGTGAAGTAGCTAGTCGGTGTTTCTTAAAAAAAATAAAAAAAACTAATCCCGGTTTCTTAAAAAAAATAAAAAAATTCCCGGTTTCTTAAAAAAAAAAAAAATGATAAATGAATTTCATAGTGTATTTATAAATTAAAATATAATTTAAATTTGAATAAATGAATTTTAAATTATATTTACGAATTAAAATATAATTTTTAAAATAAAAACATATCTGAGATCATAAGTTTTGGTTGCTATATTAATGGTTCAATATTTTACTTAATATTGCTCCCATAATACAACATATTTGCAACAAGAATAAATACATTGGCAACCCAACATGTGTCTTTGATAAAATCATTATACCATAACACAAAATACAATTGGCATGATAGAATGTAGATGACATGAATGAATATCCTTCTGCGTAATAAATACATATATTACGCAGAATAATCACAGAGCCATTAATCTTCATTAGTTTCTAAGGAAGAGCACACTAGTTAGAGGGTGCTCATCTCAGCCCAATATCTGAATATTTAGAGCATACATATTTTCCTCTATATAGTAAGCCTCAATTCCCTGGTATATTGGCGAAGGAAATTAAGGTACGAAATGGATGTGAATATGACATTAGGTAGTACTGTAGGCAATCGTTCTGGTGGCCACCCAACATTATAGGAATCCATATTTTTCATGGATATGTTGCCAAATTCATTACTTTACATGCATTTTCTCGTGTAGTTGATAAAGTCAAGGATGAGGAGCTGAAGAAGCAAGTAGTCTACCAAATCCTCAGGTTATTTTCTCGCCCCTTCATTTATTACCACCCAACAAACAACTACAGGTACAACCCAACCCTGCAAAAGTC